>PVJD01002056.1:0-222343 GCA_004026545.1 Mormoops blainvillei
CCCTCCATGTGATCTCCATTTCTGTGATTCTCTTCCTATTGTAGTTGTTTGCTTAGTTTTTGTTTATTTTTATGCTTAGTTGTTGATAGTTGTGAATTTGTTGTCATTTTACTGTTCGTAGTTTTTGCTCTTCTTTTTCTTAGATAAGTCCCTTTAACATTTCATATAAGGGCTTGGTGATGATGAACTCCTTTAACTTGATCTTATCTGGGAAGCACTTTGTCTACCCTTCCATTCTAAATGATAGCTTTGCAGGATAGAGTAATCTTGGGTGTAGGTCCTTGCCTTTCATGACTTCGAATACTTCTTTCCAGCCCCTTCTTGACCTGTAAAATTTCTTTTGAGAAATCAGCTTATAGCCTTATGGGAACTCCTTTGTAGGTAACTCTCTCCTTTCCTCTTGCTGCTTTTAAGAGTCTCTCCTTATCTTTGATGTGTCTTGGTGTGTTCCTCCTTGGGTCCCATTTCTTTGGGACTCTTCTGGGCTTCCTGGACTTCCTGGAAGCCTATTTCCTTCACCAGATTGGGGAAGTTTTCTTTCATTATTCGTTCAAATAAGTTTTCCATTCCTTGAACTTCCCCTTCACTTGGAACCACTATAATTCAGATGTTGGAGCTATTGAAGTTGTCCCAGAGGTTCCTAAGCCTTTCCTCATTTTTTTGAATTCTTGTTTCTTCATTCTTTTCTGGTTGGGTGTTTATTTCTTCCTTTTGCTCCAAATCGTTGATCTGAGTCCCGGTTTCCTTCCCTTCACTGTTGGTTCCCTGTATATTTTTCCTTATTTCACTTTATACAGCCTTCATTTCTTCCTTCATTTTGTGACGGAGCTGAATCAATTCTGTGAGCATCCTGCTTACCACTGTTTTAAACTCTGCATCAGATAGGTTGTGTATCTCCTCATTGCTTAATTCTTTTTCTGGAGTTTTGATCTATTTCACTTGGGCCATATTTCTTTGTCTCTGTGCAGCTGTTACATCATAAGGAACAGAGCCCTAGGTATTCCCCAGGGCGGGGCAACCCTCTTTACTGCATTTTGCTGCTGTCTGTCGGGGAGGGGTCAGAGAGGGAACAATGCTGCCCTCTCAACTCTTGTTCCATTTTCCACCACTTCCCTGCTTCCCACAAGCAGATTGTGTCCTTTCAGTTGCTGATTCGAAGGTGGGTGGTGGGTTTGTGTACATTCTAGGACCCTGTGGGTCTCTCCAGTAGACTCTACCATGGAATGGGAGTTTCTCCTGCTGCCGCAACCCCCACAGATTTTTATAGCCAGTGCTTTTGAGCCTTTAGTTTCCTGCGCTGACACCCTGTGTTTTGCAGTCTGACGTGCTTCCCCCTTGTTCCTCCTGGCGTGAATGTGGGATCACCCGCCCGGTCTGCCAGCCCCTGCCTTGCCACACATCCTCTCTGCCCTGATCTCTGCCCCCCTACCAGTCTGGATGAATGTTTCTTTAACTCCTTGGTTGTTGGACTCCTGTGTAGTTTGATTATTTGGAAGTTCTGATTGCCTTTTGTTTTTTAATTGGTTGTTATCCTTCTTTTGGTCGTGTGAGGAAGCGAAGTGTCTCTGCCTATGCTTCCGTGTTGGCTGGATCGCAAGAACAGGCTTTTCAATACAACCATGTGTATATTTGATGCTGAGTCCGGTCTCCAAAAGATATAATTGTCCTATTCTCCTGAGTTAGTGCAGCAAAAGGAAATCCTTTTGTGATGTCTTAGAGAAGTGACTTCTAGACCCTTTTACACCACCCCCCTTTGTGCCTCCCATTAGGTCTAGTCTGTTTGTTTATACCAGCAAACTGTATCATCTGGTTTGTTTCTAGTTTAGCTGCCGTTTTCAATAATTAGGAGTTCTAAAAAGCTTTGTATTGGAGGTCTTTATCAAGTGCTAATTGGATTTGTAATTTTTCTGGTTTACCAGGCCTTCCATAAACATACTTGGCTTGTCTCTTTGTCACCAGGGATGCTGTTTTATTACATTGAAATAATATATTCTTTGTATTCAACTCAAGGAATTTATTAATGTAGATATGTGAGTTAATATTGTTGGGAAATGTTTTTGTCGCTGACAGCTTGCTCTCTTTTGTTTAGATCAGGCAGTAAGGAAAGGTACTTAATTTACCTAAGCCTATTAAATGAAATTCTCAAGAGGAAAAATAATAATTTTAAATGCAGTTTACATTGCAGTGACGGTTGATCCACTTACACAGAGGCTACTTTAGTGGAATTGGACTGAAAAATCTTTAATTTCATAATACTGTTTTTTATATGTACCAAATGTTATTTATAATATTGAGCTGCAAGAAGGGATTAGCTCCATTCCTATGCACCCTTTCTCTTCTTTCTTCTTACCCCCAAAGGGTAAAAGAAGGTTTTTGTTTTGCTTTCCAAAATGGTTTTGTCAGGTTGCAGTTGAAATGGCTTTCCTTTAAATGGGGAGCAAAGAGTCTAATTGGCAATTACCAGATGTTCTAAAACTGTAGTTAATGTTGCAAATCAAAAAGTCATCTCCCCCCATTGTTTACTTTCTTGGATGAACAATTTGCAGACCTTTTTTTTCCCTGGTAGAGATAAAATTAATAAGAGAATATTAATAAGACAGCTGAATTGATCTATTTTTAATTTCTCTAAAAGTTTTACAAGTTTTAATTTCTCTTCAAAAAAGTTTTAAAAAGCTGCCTCTGTAATTTTATAGGGATTGTTTCTGTTAGCCTTTGGGAGTTTAGAGCACTGTCCATCAGAAGAGATTATTCTCACTGCTCTTTGACCTCCAAAAAGGTGCATTTTCTCCTTCAGAAAACCACTGGCAAATTTGGCTAACGCAGAACATGGATCTTATTTGCTTAATGACTTGCAGCCTTAGGGCACAAACATATCAGCCCTTCCAAATAATTTCTGAGAAGTCAGGTGATGACTTTGATATATCAGAGTAAGTGTGGTATGGCCTTGGTTACCTTAGAAACTGCCTTTTTTCCATTGTGTTTCTGCTTAGGAATTGTGATTCTTACAGGCAATTCTGTAGAACATACTCAGATTTGAATTTAGATGTAGAGGATCCCACATTTAGGGAAGGAACAAGTCTAGAATTCATCTTTCATTAATTTATTCTGCACTCATTTTTTGACACCTTCTGGATATGCTTAAAATGTATATGATCAGTTTTTCTCATCTGCAGTTAAAATCTAGTTAGACTTTTTCTAAATCACTTTAGATTCTGCAATTTCTCTTCTCCAGGATCACTTTCTGCTTGCTTTTGTTCAAAACATTTTATTTATCTGTTAGTACTGTACTTTAGGCCACTATTCATGCTCCCTATCTCATAACTGCTGTTTTGTATATGTTAGTTTATACATTATTTTTAAAAAGGTTTTATTTATTTATTTTTAGAGAAAGGGGAAGGGAGGGAGAAAGAGAGGCAGAGAAATATTGATGTGAGAGAAGAAACTTTGATCGTTACCTCTTGCATGCCCCCAACTGGGGACCTGGCCCGCATTCGAGGCATATGCCCTGACCGAGAATTGAACCAGCATCCCTTCGGTTTGTGGAACAGTGCTCAACCCATTAAGCCATACCAACCAGGACTACGTTATTTTTGTGAAAGCAATTGATATGGCAAATCCTGTGGAGAGTACCGAATAGTCTTTGCTCAACAGTGCCATCACTAGAGTCACAAATGAAAACTTCTCTTTACAGTGACCTGGTTTGCAGTCTCCAGGCCAGTAACTGGCTTGGATCAAATCTTCCAGAGAACATTTAGAGCAGGAGGAGATGGGGGCAAACTCTTGGGAATAGATAAAGAACCCAACAAAACAGAGGGGTAAGAAGAAAACCAGAGAGAAAGTATGGCTGGTTTTCCATAATCAAGGGCTCTGCATCCATGGATTCAACTGACTGTGGGTCAAAAGTAAAAAAAACAATTTGCGTTGTTCCTAATATGTATGTGCTATGTAATTAGGCCCACCCATGATGGTTGCAATGTAGACCTTTTTCCTTGTCTTTTTTCGCTAAACAATAGAGTATCACAACTATTTACATAGCACTTTCATTGCATTAGGTACTATCAATATAAGTAATCTAGAGATGATTTAGAATATATGGGAGAATGTGCATAGGTTATATGCAAATACTATGCCATTTTATGCTACGGACTTGAGAGTGTCCATAGACTGTGGTGTCTGCAGGGATCCTGGAAACCAATCCCCCACAGATACTGAGGTATGATTGTATTAAGAAAGCAGGAGTAGCTAGTGATATCAAATTCTCCCTGACAGGTTAGTTAATTTCTTTTAGATCTATCCCCTCCTCCCTGCTCACTGCTGTAGCCTGAATTTAGGTCATTTCTTTATTCCTTACACACATATGCTCTGTCTGGAATATTCTTTTTCAGTGTCTACAATATTAGAAATGCCTGTTGAAACTTAAAAAGTGAGATTATTCATCACATCTTTAAAACCATTTCCTAGTTCCCATTCCCAATAATTTTCCTCTGTCATGTATAGGCTTCTGTCATTGAACTTACCATAGTATTTGAATTGTCTCTGTGACCATTTCTTCTGTTAGGCTGTGGGCTTTGTAACATAGGGACTCTTTTTAATCATCTTTGGACATCTAGTGCCTAACATGCAATTTGATATTAATGGAAGCTTAAAAATAATCAAGAAAGAAATAAAAAGATTTAAAAGGGATCGTTAGTTTTAGTAAAGAGGCAATAATTGGTGACCTTTCCCAGAGCAATTTTAATCAAGTAGTGGAGGTGGAAGCCATATTGAAGTGGGTTGATAAATGAGTGAAGAGATGAGTGGGCCACAGTTCAAGAAGGTGGGCTGTAAAAGACAGGGTGTGAGAGTGGAGGCTATAGCTGACAGGGAAGCGAATATATGATGCAGAGTTATATGTGGGAAGATGTGAACATGTATAAAGGCCTAAGGGAAGGAGCCTCTGAACTTCATTGAAGAGAGTAGGAACAATGAGGAGCAGCAGGTTCAGGAGGGGTGGGAGGAATCAAAACCAGGATATGGGGAGAGGTGAGCCTTGGAAGTAATAAGCTGTCTACATTCCTTTTTAAAAAAAAAATCTTCACCAGAGGGGATATACTTCATTGATTTTAGAGAGAGAGGAATTGGGGGGCAGGTAGAGAAAAATAAAAGAGGGAGGAAGGAAGGGAGAGAGAGAGAAATAGCAATCAGTTGCCTCCCTTTTGTGCCTGGACTCAGGATCGAACCAGCAACCTTTTGGTGTACAGGATGATGCTCTAATCAACTGAGCCACCTGGCCAGGGCAAGTGTCCATATTCCTTTGGAACCAATGTGAAGAAAGTCTAAATTATTGATTTAGAATTGAATTTGGGGGTGTAAACAAAATGCAAGTTTGGCCGCGTGCTGCAATGAAAGCCAGACTTGTGAGACAGGTGCCGGTGCAAAAGAAAAGAGATTTATTCAGGTGCCACAACTTGGGAGAATTGTGGACTTTTGTCTCAAAGACTGTCCCCTTCCTGCTGAAGCCTGTGGTTCTTATGTGCATAGGGAGTGGAGGGCTTTTTTTCCCCCTATCCAATTTTCTTGATAGCTTTTGGTGCGCTTGGTGTAAGAACCTCCCTGCGGGCCATCTTGACCAGTGGGTGAGACTCCCTGGCACTCCCTGACTGTCTACGGTAGTAGGAGCAGAATCCTTTATTTATTCTGTAATTCACTTTATTTTTCTTGTATAAAAACTACATGGTGGTCACAGCTAGAGCCTGGACCTTCAGCATAGGGACCATGATATGGGTTTTCATCAGATGGCCCGTGAATTTTTGATAGGGAGACTTGTTGAATACAGTCTCTTTCCAGAAGTTCGGGGTGAGATAACTGTAGGTCTTGGAGAAGGTATTAAAGGTGGCCTTGGTGATGTTGCCCAGGGTGGTATTGCAGCCCCTGTCTGAAGTGTAGCCCTTGTTGATACTGGCATTCGGCAGCAACTTCTTGGGCATGGCAGCCTAGATGATGCCAGTTCCCCAGGGGGCACAGATGAGGTGCACCAGCACAGAGCTGAAGCAACCAGTAACCTTGCAGGGGATGATGTGGGGCTTGCTAATCTTGTTTCCCCAGTAGCCTTACCTCACAGAGATGATAGAAACCTTGGCCAGGATGATGTCCCTGCAGGTGGTGGCGTCTACAGCCTTGGAGAGCATAACCCAAACTGACATGTCTGTTGTAATCCTCCATGGCAAATGCCTTGAACCTGGTCAGCTAGCCAGCGCAGGCCTTCTTTTGTATGGGCATAATCTTTAAAACCTCACCCGTGAGGGATATTGCCAGGAAAAAGTATGTGATCCTAGATTCCTTGGTAGGCAGGACAAAAAGATTGATTTCCTCCAGGGACTTCATCTTTGTGTTCTTGACCAGGTGGCTCAGCGTGCCAGCTCGGGCACCATGGCTGCAGCTGTAACCCTGATATCCCTGTGGAAACCTCCGTGGGGGAGCCCTTGGCCTCCCATTCCAGGGCTCCGCCAGTGGTTTTATCCACCACTTGGTGTTTTCTGGGAAAACAACAACAGGATTCTTTCATTAGGTGCTTCCTGCTCATGTTGTATCATAAATCAGAGTCAAAGTTGAAGGAGTGTCCACCAGCAGCAAAGATTGGTGGCAGCTGCTTTTCGTAGTTTGAATTGATGAGCAGAACAAAGAAGGCTCTGTCATCCATATAGTGTTTTATTTTTGTTTTTGAGGATGTCCTTATTTCAAACTAATATTATAGGAATATCTAGGAGACAACCATTAAAACACTCGTGAAAGATTATGTGCAAGATGATACTGTCTTCTACGCCTGCTGCATCATTCAGTTTCAGAGAAGAACCTCTGGTCACTTGGAGTGGCAGTCGAATAGGCACATACCTAGTTATTCAAATATTCACAGTAGCTGTGGGGAAAGATCTTTTCATGTACAGAAAAACGACATCATTCTTTGCCAACTCAGATAAAATTGGTTTGTCCTTTGTCAGCAGAATGACTGAAGTTCTGCTTCCTGTTTATAAAGCAAAACTTCTATCCGGAAAGTTGTATTGCCAGGTTTAGCTTGTAGGATACTTCCGACTGCCAGTAGCAGGAAACAATCAGAAGTGGTTTAAAAAACGAGGAAAATTTGTCATTTTACATTATGAGAAATTGGATGAAAGATGGCTCTAGCGTCAGTTCTATAATGTTGTCAGAATCAAGGTTCTAGCTACCTTTTCTGTCTCCTTAGACATATCCCCCAATAATTAGAAGATACTACCAGACCGGCTAAATCAGAATGGGAGAGATGGGGTATCCAGGCATTGGTCTTCTGAAAACACCCAGTTGATTCTACTGTAGATCTCCTTATGACTGGGGACACTGCGTTAAACCAATTAAGATTTATCCTGGGGATTCTAAACCCAGGTCACCTGAAGCACGTGGCCATGTGATAGTTGAAAAAAGCAGGAGTTCTTTTAGCAAGAAATAAGGGAGATTAGCTCACCCATGGTGTCTGCCCTGCTACAGATGATTTAAAAGGTTTAAAAGGAACACTATGTTTTATATTCATGCATGGTCACTATTATCACTTAAAAAAGAGCTATATAAATTTTTTCTATCCCTTGCCTTAGAAACAAAGCTCCAGATAGGCAGTTTTATTAACTCAGTAAGAGAATATTTTGGCTAGGAAAGAAGCAGGGGTATTAAAGCCTATTTTTTGTCCTTTTGTGTGCAGGTAAACATCAGCCTTTTAGGTAAATATAATCATCTATGTTGCCTTTTCTCAGGATGTAGCCAACTCTTGATTAATCAGAATTGAGTCTCTTAATGGGTTATATAAAATGTGCTCTTTGTTGTGGCTGTCTTCCTTGTTATTTTCAAATACATTCTGCCTTCACCAGCATGTACCAAAGAAAATTTAGTGCTCTCCCTCCTAAACTTTGTCTTGCTTAATGGCATATCATTTTCCAGATGGTCTAGGTTTACCCATGGGCACTAGTTGCCAAGACATTTCACTTGTATTCATGTAGTGTCTCTGGCAAGCCTGTTTCCTCATCATTCGTACTCACAGATGTTGTGCCACTTGAAGGTCTCTTTTGCTTTGACTCCTGAAATAACCACTTTAATACGTTCTCCTTCTCCATCCCTCAACCCACACACATCTTTTTAGTTTATTCCCAATAGTGCTGCTGGAGTTATCATCCTAAAATATAGATGGGATTATATTGTTTTTGTATTGCCCTAATGACTCCCACTTATCTACAGAACAGAAATCCAATGTACTAGATTACCTTTTCCAAGAGAGTCAGGAAAAGACCTCCCATCTCACACACTGTGCTTCATAATGTGACTTTGATACTCCTCCCATGAAAAAGTGGGGTATATGTCCCTCCACTAGAATCTGGTGGGCTTGTGACTGGTGGAAGGTCACTAATACCTCCTAGACCAGGTCATGAAAAGTGATGTGGCTTCTTTTTTTTTTTTTAATTTTTATTTATTGATTTTAGAGAGAGAGAGAGGAAGGGGGAGAGAGGAGAAGAGAGGGACAGACATTGATTTGTTGTTCCAGTTATTGGTGAATTCACTGGTTCAGTCTGTGTGTGCCCTGAATGGGGATTGAACCTGTGACCTTGGCATGTAAGGATGACGCTCTAACCAGCTGAGCTACCCGGCTAGGATGAAGTGATAGGGCTTCTTAATGGAACCACAGCCACCATGCTTTGACAGACAGCCTACCCAAACCTTCTCAGCAGTCCTAGCTAAGACAGTTCAGCACCAGCTTGCCGTCATGCAGATGAGCCTAAAAGTGGGTCCTTCAGCCTCCAGCCAGGCTGCCCCAGCCGATCTGCATGGAGTATGGATAAGCCATCCCTGCCAAGTCCTGCCTAAGTTGGAAAGTCATGAAAAAGAAGAGATTATTTATATTTAAAGAGACTGCGTTTTTCTTTTTAAAATCAGTTTTCATGAAATATAAGGTACATAAAATAAAGTTTAGTAGTGTTCAGTATATAATTCAATGAATTTTGACAAATATTTGCTTGCAGTCTTTTCACACTAACATACAAAATAGAGCATTTTCATTATTTTTAAAAGTTTTCTTGTATATGTTTGCATTCAGTCCCCTGTCACTATCCTTAGCCACTGCTAACTACTGATTTGCTTTCTATTACTAGAGTTTTCCCTTTAACAGAACAGAAAATTTATTTCTTTACTACTTTTTGGCTATTTATAAATGAACCTGTTATGAATGTTCAAGTACTCGTCTTTTTGTGAGCATTGTTTTTTATTTATCTTGTTTAAATATCAAAGTATTTAATAGTAGAATGAGATTGGTAGGTTATATGATAGTGTGTGCTTAATTTTTAAAACTGTCAAAATGTTTTCCAAAGTGGCTTGCCCAGCAATGTATGAGACTTTCAGTTGCTCCCTGGTTTTGACAGTTCTTGTTATTGGCATCTTAAAAAAAGTTTTTTTAGCCATTCTCCTAGTTTAAAAGTAGATTCATTGCTGCTCTAACTTGCATGTCTCTACTGACTAATGGCGTTGACATCCTTCATGTGTTTATTTGCTACTTGTGTGTCTTCGTTGATGAAATGTTTATTCAGATCTTCTGCCATTAAAAAAATGGGTTTATCTGCATGGTACTCAGTTTTAAGATTCTTTATGTATTTGGGATATGTTTTCTATTTAATACATAGTTTGTAAATATTTTCCTCCACTCTTTGGGCTGGCTTTTCACTTTCTTGATGGAAATAAAGCACAGATTTCTTTATTTTAATGGAAGTACAATTTATCAGTGTTCTATTTAGTGGTTCATTTCTTTGGTGTTTTATCTTAAAAAAACAAACAAACCCCAAAACCAACTTTACCTAAACAATGTCACAGATTTTTCCTATGTTTTCTTCTGGAAGTTTTATATTTTTAGCTCTTACATTAGGCGTATGACCCATTTTCAGTTATTTTTTTGTACATAATGTGTGGGGAAGTTTTAAAGTTCATTTGTTTGCCTGTGGATATCAAATAGTTTCAGCAACATTTGCTGAAAATACCATCTTCTCCTCATTGAATTATCTTGGCAACTTTTTTGAAAATCAATTGACCGTATTTATATAGTTTTATTTCTGGAGTGTGTATTCTGTTCTCCCTTGATTATCTGTTTTTCCTTGTGCCAGTGTTACTGTAGCTTTATAGTCAATCTTCAAATCAGTGTAAGTCCTCCAATGTTTGTTCTTTTTTCGATGTTCTAACTATGCTAGGCTTTTTGCATTTCCATATATGTTTTATAATATTTTAATTACTATGGAAAAGATTGCTAGAATTTTGATGAGGATTGTATTGAATCTGTTGATCTATTTGCTGACAACACCACCTTGAAAATAGTCTTTTAATGATCCTATATATCCATTTATTTACTTCTTTATGCAGTGTTTAGTAGTTCTCAGTGTACAAGTCATGCATACATTTTATTCTTTGCACTAATGGTGGCAGGCTATATAGGGTTCAGTTACTGAGGAAGACTCAGGGGCTCCAAACGATAAGGCTTACACATTTGTTGCAGGGAAAGGATCATGTATCAATATAACAACAGCATTAGACCATTAAAAATAGGTATTGTAGCCAGCGGCTCCCTCATAGCAAGGGGTCTAGAGGGACTAGATATGTCCTCTGTCCTCTCTGTTGGACATGTGGACACACTTTTTCTCAGATCAGTTGCCACTTAGGTGTACACAGAACCATGGAGCCCCAGCTGGAGTCTAGGCTGATAATCCTTGTATGTACCCTGTTAGGCATATAGGCATAGACTTTCATATAACCATCCCTGTGGTGCAGCCCTCTGGGGGGTTTCCCTAAGATCATATACAAATCATCAAATCTTACTCACCAATAAACATTGCTTAGAGTTTGATACAAACTGCCCTAAAACTCACTTCAGACCCATCAGTACAAAGCAACATTATCAAGCTGTGCATTTAATATCTTGACAGAAGTGAGTACCATGCAGTTATATCTTTACTTCATCAAAATAGCTCAGGTTAATTCCAAACATGTTGAATTAACCCAAATCCCTATTTCTTTTTGGCCCTGTTATAATTGGAATTAAAAAAAATTTTGTTTCCAGTTGTGTATTACTTTTATATAGAAATATATTGACCTTGTGACCTTGCTAACTCACTTATTAAGTAGCTTTTTAGTAGATTTTGTAAGAATTTTCACATTGAAAGTCATACAGTCATTGATTCAGGATAGTTTTTCTTCATTCTTACCAATCTGTATGCCTTTGATTTCTTTTTCTTGCCTTACTGCAGTGGCTAAGAACTCTTGAACAGACTTGTCTAAAAGTGGCAACAACCTTTTTTTCTAATCTTAGAGTAAAGCATTCAGTATCTCAGCATTAAGTAGGATATTGCCTTTAGGATTTTTGTAGGTGTTTCTTATCAGTTGAAGGAGTTCCTTTTCCTTCTGTTCCCAGTTTTTAAAATTTTGAATGGGTATTTAATTGTGGCAAATACCTTTTCTGATTTCATTAAGACAATCGTTTGGTTTCAGGGGGGGTAGTTAGTCTATTAATACGGTAAACTGTATTGATTTTTGGTTGTTAAACTGGCTTTGTATTCCTTGGAATAGACATTTTGACCATGTTTCTTTTTATATAGTAGTTGGTTCCGGTTGTAAATATTCTGTTAAGGATTTTTTACTTCCACGTTTATGAGACCTATTGGTCTGTAATTTTTTTTTTTTTTGAGTAATACCTTTCTCTGGTTTGGGTATCAGGGTAATGCTTGACTCACAAAATGATGTGGAAAAAGTTCCTTTAGAAATTTGCACAAGTGGATATGCCCACTTGGGTATTATTATTTCTTAAATGTGTGGTACAATTCACCAGTGAAGCTATCTGTGCCTGGGAATTATCTTTGTTGGGTTTTTTTTAAATAAGCTATTTTTCTCTAATAAATATAGGCCTCTTGAGGTTCTCTGTTTTTTGATTGTATGATCTTCAGTAGTTTGTGCCTTTCAAGAAATTTGTCCATTCAAGTTACTGAATTTGTTGACATAAAACTGTTAGTAATATTCTCTGATTAGTTTTTTAATGTTTGTATGATTTGTAGTGATGTTCTCATTCCTGATACTAAGAATCTCTTTTTTCCTGGGGAGAAGAAAAGCTTTAAATTTTATTGACCTTTCAGAGATCCAGTTTTAGGCTTGCATGCTTTCTGTTTTGTGATGTCAGAACTACAGTTGTTCCTCATGACCTTTATAGTAAAGTTCCCTTGTGTTCTCGTTGAATGTATACTTTTGTTTTATGCCTTCACATTCCAGTGGAAAATATACTTTTGGGACAGCACTTGTTAGGCATCTTTGTTGTTTCCACAGAGTCTTGAATTAAATTGGACACAGTAATAGTAGATCTTGTAAGTTGGCATAAGTTGATTTATTTTTCTGGTAAGTGTATCATATAGAACTCAATAGTAAGTTAAAACAAAAAAGCATAGAATTCTCATTATCTGGAATGGCAAACTTAGCCTTTGTTATAAAAAATAGTTTGTCTCTATAATAAGTCATAAATATTTCATTTTTATTATTCACATTCTTACTATGCTTTAGGTGATTCTGGTCTCATTTTCTTCTGGTACATAAAAAAGGAGAAACATTTTTTTAGTAACTCTATCTGATTTAGGGCTTTCTTTTAACTTCACACCAAGCTTTTCTCCCATGCTGCAGTGGAGGTGAATGCAAAGGAATATAGAATAAGGATATAATGAAGTATATAAATGATTTTCTATTACAAAAAGATTTAAGAGATAGAACTCTATCTAGTAAATATGGGCTTACCTTGTACATTTAACATGTGACTGGACTTAGCACAATGTTATTTCTAAAATCTTTCAGAATTACGTCTATTATGTAATTTGTAAGGGGAGCTGTGTCATTATCCCAGCAGCTCAAATTCTGGGGGAGTGTAAATATTCCTGTTGTGCCTGGCCAACAGCTCAGAACAGAAGAGTAGTTATTTGCTGACCTTTTCACATCTTTTTAGATGAGGAAAGGTATAAATAAATAAAACACTTCTTTGATTCCTGATAAATGGCCTAGAGGCTGAACAGCATTATGAAGGACCTCATTCTGCCTCTTACGCAGTTTGCAGCCCCTTTATGTGCTAGCTCGGCCACTCTTTAATTATCTCCAAGGAGCAGGGCTCAGGCTGCAGCCGTCCTCTTACTCATGCTAGAAACCTTAAAACTACCTCGTTGAACTGATCCCTTGAATTTTTATTTCTTTCAGTATTTCCAAACTGTTTCACTCAACTCCCTATGTCCTGCCCTCACTCCCATCAGATATATGGGTGTCCTATTAATCTTGCTAAAAAGCATTTCAGTTACAGTTGACCCTTGAACAGTGCAGCAGTTAGATAGGGGCACCAACTCCCTGCACAGTCAAAAATCTGCATGTAACTCTTGACTTTCCCGAAACTTAATACTGATAGCCTACCGTGGATGGGAAGTTTTACCGATAACATAGTTGCTTGACACATATTTTGTATATGTATTATCTACTGTGTTCTTAAAATAAAGTAAGAAAAAGAAAATGTTACTAAGAAAATTATAAGGAAGAGAAAATACATTTACAATATTTATTGGAAACAAAAGCATGTAAGTGGACCTGTGCAGTTCAAACCCGGGTTGATCAACTGTATATCACTGTTGTGCCCCCTAACTTAAATACTTACTGAATAAAAAACTCTAATTCTTCTTATTCTTCAGTAAAGGCTCTTCTCATTTCACCTTCTTGGGATATGGATTCATTCTCAGTTATCTACCATTTCACTCTTAATGAATTATCTTTTCAAAATTTTTATTACTTATGGTAAAACATACATAACAGAAAAATTCCCATCTTAACTGTTTTCATTATAGTCAAGTATATTTACATTGTTGTATAACCAGTCTCCCCTTTTTCATCTTGCAAAATTGAAACTCTACTCACTGAACAATAACTCTCCAGTTTTTTCTTCCATCCAGCCATTAGTAACCCCATTCTATTTTGTTACTATGAACGTGGCTACTCCAGATCCCTCATAAAAGTAGAATTACACACTATCCGTCTTTTTGAGCCTGGCTTATTTTACGTAGCATAATGTCCTCAAGATTCATCTTTGTTGAAGCATATAAGAATTTCCTTTTTTAAAGTTATCAGTTCTTGTTTTAAGAATAGATTTTTATGGCAAGAGGATTGAGTATGTTAGAATATTGGATATCTGAGAAGAATTACTATAATTCACAGGTGGGGTGGGGGAAAATACCCCAAATTCTGAGGCTTCTGAAGTTTCGACTTTGCTTTGCTTTTGATAGGGTAGCAGAATATGTCACCCAAAATATGCCATTTTTGGTATAAGGATTATTTTGAGTTAAAGGCACATAAAAAACAACAGATGCAAGGCAGCCACTCTGCCTGTTTTTTTTTTTCTTCCAGAAAGCAAGAGATCAAACTTCCATATTGAAAGATATGCTATCTATAGCAGGAAAAAGTCATTGCTGTCACTAGGGAGGGGGAGTACAGGCCGAGAAAAATCTGTCCAAACAAACCATGTTAAACTAATTCTTAGTCACTTTTCCACAATTTAACTGCACTGACCAAACCCCTTTTTCTTGTCCTATCTTCACAATTCACTGTAGCTTTCCATGGTTTCAGTTATCCATGGTCAATTATGGTCTGAAAATATTAAATGGAAAATTTTAGAAATAAACAGTTCATAAGTTTTAAATTGCATGCCTTTATAAGTAGCATGATGAAATTTCACGTTGTCCTTCTCTGTCCCACCTGGGACATGAATCATCCCTTTGTCCAGTGTATCCATGCTGTTAGTGCTGTCTGCTTGTTAATGATTCAGTAGCTGTTTTAGTTATCAGATCAACTGTTACACTATCAGTGCAGGTAGCCCTTATTTTACGTTAATAATGCCCCCAAAGTCATTTATATAACTTTTTACAGTATATTATAATTATTCTATTTTATTATTAGTTGTTAATCTCTTACTGTGCCTTATTTATAAGGTAAACTTTATCATAGCTATGTATGTGTAGGAAACAGCATAGTATATTTAGGTTTTGGTGCTGTCTGTCATTTCCAGCATCCACCCGGGGTCTTTTAACATACCCCCATGGATAGGAGGGGAGTACTCTTTGTCCAGTCTAATATGTAAGCTTTTGGCCCTAACTTCTTTAATCTTTATTTTCCCTGTGAAGACTACCATGTACATAAAAATTACTAAGTAAAATGTGTGTGTTTTTCTCCTGTTTATCTGTTTTCTTAGTTTAATTCTTAGGCTCAGCCGGAGACCCTGAAATGGTGGAGGAGAAATTTTACCTCTCCTACACTTGTTTCTCATTTACTGAGTTGCTTCTAAATATTAGTAGTGCCTGGGTTTTCATGTTTTTGATTTAAGTAAAGTTCCACCTCAAACCTGGTTTGTTTCCAGTTAATTAGTGTACTGATTCAATAACTGTATCTAGTCTTTTCAGACATTGTTTTTGCAGCCTTTGTGATATATTTGTTTTTTCATTGAAGAGCTATGTGAATTGTAATGTAATGTCTTTTTGGACTCGAGATAAACCGGATGACCTGAAAAATATTTATTTGGAGTTCTTTTAATCATTGATAAGAATACGGGTGACAAAGGGTACTTTTATTGTATAGTAAAAGTATTTTCGGTGTAAAGAAGTTTAGGCTTCAATTTGGGCAGAACATTTTTCTCCTATTTACTGTATGATAAATATGATAGTCTTCTGAAAGGGTAAGTTCTTGGCCTCTGTGAACCAGAACCATGTAAGAAGCTCTTTGGGACAAATCAGATCACTTTACAACTCCAAAGTGTGCCCCTATCCTTTCTTAGGTGAATTACAAAGTACTTAGCATACCAGACTAAGTGTTTTATAGTCTGATGCAAAAATAAATTTTTGTCCTATCTCTTGCCAGACTTAATTCTTACCCCATTCCCTTTTATCTGTGCCTTCCTCTCTGCCAAATGACAGAATTCTCCAAATGTGTCATACTCTGTCCTTGTCCAAGCAAATATGATTCTCCCTGCCTGGAATGCATTTTTCTTGTTTCTTTGTATCTGGCGAAATCTCACTATTTGATTGTGGCTTTTGTATGCTAGGGTTCCTTATCCTAACCTCAGACTATTTAGACTGACTGTTTCTTAGTGTTCCCAAGGATGGTAAATGAATATTACTGTTACAGATGTTAATTCATTACTTTCAATGGGTGCTTTAAGGCATTAGACATTAATTTTCTTTTGGGACTCCCATTGAGTAAAGTCTAGTCTGAGTTTGTTTCCTTCTGTTGCCCTTGCATAGATTTCACACTCCTTCAGAGCATTTGCCACATAATTATTTGTTTGTATATTCAACATCTCCTTTAGGCTGGGCTTCTAGAGAATAGATACAATATCTGTCTTTTACATTCTCACAGCCAGGATTCCGGTACCTTTTCTTATACAGAGTTGCTGTTCAATAAAAACTAGTAGAATAATACATAGAAATACTGGGAGTATTATTTTTGCATCCCTGTTTGTTCAGTATGTAGAGATGAAAATGGATATTGGTTATTTGATGCCATTTTGTTAGATATATGCTTATGTTCATAAAGAGTTAATCCTTTGAGTTGGTAGAACCATAGACAGTGCTGAAGTACCAGTGTACTTTCATATGTATAAACCAGTGAATCCTAAAAGTAGTTTAGCTTCATTTTTTCAGTAGTCCACGTTGTTTATTCCCTTTTCTAACTTCTTTTTTTGCATGTGCTTTCTTCCTTAAAATGATTACCTTAATATCAATATTATAATGTACCTGTTCTCCTGTTGGTTGTTTATCACACTTTAAGCACTTTTCTTGTCCCTTGTACCTAAATAGAGCTAAATATGCCTAGTGAGACCTACTGATAGGGAGTTTTAGAACCTCTAGTGTCAGATTTTAAAAAGTTAAATTTTTGTTGAAAAATGAAAAATTGTATGAGATGATGCTTTTGCCTAATTTTACTGGGGAAAATATGGATGAACCATTTTAAATAAAAATGTTTTGTAGTATTTATAGTTTGTGTTGTCTGTTCTATTTTCTCAGTTGATAACTTTTATTATGTGTTATTTTAATTATCCTTTGTTTGCTCTATAAACTGATTTCTCATCTAGGTGATAAAGGAATTTTTTTTGCATCCCTGTTTGTTCAGTATGTAGAGATGAAAATGGATACTGGTTATTTGATGCCATTTTGTTAGATATATGCTTATGTTCATAAAGAGTTAATCCTTTGAGTTGGTAGAACCATAGACAGTGCTGAAGTACCAGTGTGCTTTCATATGTATAAAATGTAAAGATGTATATATCTCTTAAATACCTCTTTCCAAGACTTTGTAGAGTAATTATAGGGTATCTCCATAGAAAAGACCCTGTAGTAGTTAGATTATGTACTTAGGGATGTCAGAATGTGTCCTTAGACTGCCAGAGTGTGATTATTTCAAATTTAAGGAAATATTTAACTAGATTGTAGTTTTCTAACAGTGTTAGAATTTAAACAAAATTTTATCTTCACTTCTCCTTACCTGCCTAAACTATGAAGAGAAAGGACAGATTGATTATTTTGTAGACTGCTATAAAATCAGCAGTAGGTTTCTATTCTGCTGGTGTGTCTTCCCCCTCTCCTTAAAGCTTGAGATACGTGTGTGTTTTGAATGTTTTTAGAATCATGTTTTCAAAGTGTCTGAACATGTAAAATGTTAAAGGATTCCAGGATAGGAAGTAACTTGGTGTGTGTAGAGACAACTGCTGAACTAGATGTCAGAAACCAGTGAATCCTGAAAGTATGTTCTGTTTTCTGACCACAGGCAAGTTTCTTAACTACCTATAACCTCACCCTGTTGTTCAAATCAAGGAAAAGCAAATAGGGAAATACCGATAGCCTGTATGGTACAAATGTGAAGTGACATTAGTTTCTGTGTTTTATGGCTTAGTATTATTAAATCAGCCCCTGTTTTCTCCTGCATGAACACATTTTACACACATTTCTCACCCCTTTATAATGTACCTTGCCTCTAAAAGCAGTAGCTCCTTCCCAATTTCCTTGTAAAAATTTGAGTAATTGTTTTTGTTTGTTTTGCTAGAAACTGCTTGAAAAAACACACACACACAACTAGTAACTAGCAAAGTTAGAATTCAAATCTATGTCCTTTTGTTCCTAAACTTTTGCCATTAACCTATGTATGCTATCAACTATCAATATTCTATTGCCATCATTAACAGAATGGTGATCTTGTGAATCTTATTATTCAGAGATACCTGTTAATTAAAAGGAAGCTATGGGAAGTTTCAAAAAAAATTGAGATTCTCAAAATGGCACTGTTTTAGTAGGTTTATTTGTAGTCAAAATCAAATATATATGTAATTAGTGTGTGTTGAATACAATGTGAACTATTGCATGTGGATCAAGTGGAACCCATTGCTGCTCTATTCAGAAAACTCAAATGTATGTGCTGGTAAGTCTGGAACATTCAGTTAATAGTGTCTTTATGTGATTTAAAATGTGCTTAAGCCAGTAATACTGTAACTCAAAAAATGCTAGGTGTACTGTTTCTTCTTTTTAAACTGACTTTTAAAATATTATTATCCCTCTTTTGTTTATGTATAAGACAGGAGAAGCATCTGATTTGTTTTACAAAATTTATGGTTATGAGATAGCAGCATATTATTCCCCTTCCAGGGATATATCATTCTGTCAAGTCTGGTTTAATCATGCTTAAAATAAATAAATAAATAAATAAATTAATTAATTTAATATTCTGAAAGTGCTCTCTAGGATATTTTTTAAAAAGATAATTGAAACATCCCATGTAAAGTACAGCATAGGGAATATAGTCAATAATATTGTAATAAGCATATATGCTATCAGGTAGGTACCTGAAATACCAGGTTATAGCTTTGTAAATTATATGATTGTCTAACCACTGTGCTGTACACCGAAAGTTAATATAAAATAACGCTGCGAGCCAACTGTAATTGAAAAACAAACAAAAAAAGATTCCTAGAGTTAGTTGCTTACATTGCATGGAGGCATACATGTGCTTTTTAAATAGGCACACTTTAGTAAAAATCCTCTCTCTTACCCCCTTAACAAATGGAAATTTTAAATGATACTTGTCTCATGAATTTATCTTTCCAGACTTGAAATGATATCAATCACTCAGACTTGGATGTAGATAAAACTCCTAAGTACTATCAGCAGAAACAAGCTATGAAATTAATGTCTGTACCTGTCATTTAAAAAAATAAATCCAACATAGGAAAAAAAGGAAAAAATCAGTTCCAAGAAAAGGCCGTCAGGTTCTAATATCTGCTATAGACCTGATATTAGAGACACATGTTGTCTCCAGCAACTTTTTCCTTTTTTTAATGTTTCTTTCTTTTGATTTAAATTTTATTTTTCAATTACAGTGTCCATTCAGTATGATTATATATTAATTTCAGGTGTACAGCATCACTATGTTAGAGAATCATATACTTTACCAAGGGTTCCCTCAATATTTCTGGTGTCCACCTCATACATCGTTATTACAACATTTTTGACCATATTCCCTGTGCTGTACTTTACCACCCCACTGACTATTCTGTAACCACCAGTTTGTACTTGTTAATTCCTTCACCTTTTTCACCCAGTCCCCTAATTCCCTCCTTTATGGTAATCATCAGCCTGTTCTTTGTATCTGTAAGCTCGGCAACTTTTACCTTCTTTTGGCTGCTTATTTCAGTTTCCTCTATTTTTTTCTTTTTTTACTTTTCAGACAAATGATTTTTTGCCAGCAACATTCTTTCAGTATATCAAATTTGGCTTAATATTGCAAGCTTTTCTACCTTTGTTACTCAGGGTCATTTTTACTTGGGTGAAAAATATTACCTAGAAGCAGCATTTTAGAGCCTTTAAGGATTTTGTTTTTCTTTATTATTGCTGTTCTCCATGTTAGTTTTCTGAGGTATATATTATGTAAATCAAAGTTATCTTTTGAGGTCATGTGAAATATACTTAATATGTTGTTTAATATTTTCATTCTTTTATATTTTTTGGTATATATATTTAAAACATTTCATCAGAATATTATGATTTTTAATATTCTTTTGTTTTATAAAGTAATCTCTAGATAACAAACTGAGAAAGCAAATGCTCATATGTTGGAAATGTCTTCGTTTATTGTCTGTGGGCTATGTTTTCTTTTTCCTAACCTGTGAGGAATCACATGAAATAATCACTTTCCTTTGATATTTTCTTACTTTCAGGTTCTGTAGCTTCTCATCCGTTTGTAGAATAAGGTACTGCAAATGGCTCTCTTTCCAAGACAATTTCCAGCTTCTCTTATTTGTGGGTTTTTGTACTTTTGTGGAGTATTTTTTTTTTTTTGGCCTGTTTGTTATTATAGGATTGAAATTTAAGTAGGCCAGAAAGATCAGATTCTCACAGTTAATTCAGTAAGCATTTATTGAGGGCATCTTATATTGTGTTAGTCTAAGTACATCAAAGAAATAAAAATGAAATCAAACTAGAGAGCCATTCTAAGGCAATGCATTAGTTTTCTATTGCTGCATAATAAATTGCCACAAACATAGCAGCTTAAATCAACACACATTTATTATCTCATGTTTTCTGTGGCTCAAGAGCCTGGGTGGGCACAGCTCAGCTGGGTGCTCTGCTCCGGGTCTCACGAGGCCGCAGCAGTCAAAATGTTGACCGGTCTGCATTCTCATCTAGGGGCTTCAAGGAAGAATAATCCCCTTTCAGGTCCATTCAGGTTGGCAGAATTTATTTGGCAGCTGTGTGACTTAGGGCCACTCTTTTTGCTGGTTGTTGGCTAGGGACCACCTTTATCTCGTTCCTTGCCAGTTGGGCTTTTCTGGCGTGGCTGCTTGTATCAGTAAGCCTGCAAAGCTGGTCTGTAGCTCTACCGCATTAGTAAAATGGAATCTTACATTATATAATGTGACCCAATAAAGGGAATGATACCTCATTACCTTTTGCACATCCTGTTGGTTGGAAGAAAGTCATAGGTCCTCTTTAAACTGAAGGAGAGGGAATTACACAAGGTATGGAGGTGGGGTCATTGAGGGTACTCTTGGGATCTTTCTGCCACGGACAAGATGTAAAGAAATGGGTGATAAGTGAACCTCGAGTGATTAAAAAATAGTACTTTCATTGCCTAGATATTGTGCTCATGCCAGGACTAGATTAGACAGTGTTGAAGCTGGACCATGCCCATGACTGGCAGTTTGTTGAAGCATGATCTCCACTTAGGCGGGACTCTCTGCAAGCAAAGGATGCAGTCTCTCTCATGCGACTGCAGTCTCTGTGCCCATATCCACATATGTTTGAACCTCCACAGGGGAGGCCGGAAATATTTCTCCCTCCACATATATTCATTAAGATTTCAGAATTGTCATCAAATGATTAATATACAGGCATACAGTGCATGTTTGGTTCCAGACCACCACAATAAGGCGAGTTGTACTCTTTTTACTGGTGGAGGGTTTTGCCTTCAGTATGTAAAAAAGAAATTGTAACAAACCCGAGGTGCAATAAGGTGAAATGCAGTAAAGTGAGAAATGCCTGTAGTTGCTTTTGTTTTAAGTAGCAGGCCATTCAGACATCACAGATAAGTTTCTTGTTAGCTCGAATAAAAATCTCAGTACTTTTAGTTTGGCCATGTATAGAAGATAATTCCTTGTAGGTTTACATTTTCTTAGAGAATAGCAGTATTATTATATTTCACAGTACCATTAGTTTTTTTTTTTCTACTTTAATTCATTCAATTATTTAAGTAGGTGATGAGCTTATTTTCATTAATATATATGAGGTGTGTGTGTGTTTGTATTTTCTTATCTTTCTCCTCCTTAATACTAGGCTTTGTTTTACGTTATTGAGCAAATATCATGAGTTTAATGACCTAGAGCAGTGACCTTTAATTTTGGATATAGATTAAAATTAAAGACATCAAATTTCTGAGAGTCTTGCCTATACATCTTCAGTTTGTTAATGTCAGTAAGAACTGATTCAATTTTAAAGACTTCTGATTGAATGCACATTTTAACCCTGGCCAGGTTGCGTGGTTAGAGTATTGTCTTGTGCACTAAAAGTTCATGGGTTCAATCCCCAGTCAGGGTGTGTATGGGAGACAGTCGATCAATGTTTCTCTCTCACATTCAGTGTTTCTTTTTCTTTCTCTGCCCCTTCCTCTCTCTCTAAAATCAATAAAAACATATCCTTAGGTGAGGAATAAAAATTATTTTAAAAATTTCACATTTTAAATATGCTTTTATTATTGGGAAATACACATACCAATTTAATAGTGAAAGAAGAAAAATGATACTTATAGATTTTTAAAAAGTTAAATTTGTGTAATAAATCATAGTCTTTTAAAAAGAATGCCATTTATACATTTAAAAAATTCTACCAAGAACAGCAACAAAACAAAATATGGGGCGGAAGGGATTCTAACGAGATACATCTTTTGCCACGGAAGGACCTTGACACTGTAGTGGAGCCATGGGAGAGTGTGATGTGTGTGGGGAGCTGTATGGCATTCGGGTTGTCTGGTGCCTAGGCTTTCCGTGCATTATTCAGCTACTGAACTATATTCAACTTTTTTCTTAAAAAGCAGCCCTCATGCTACCTCCTTTCTGAACTTTCTCTGATCTTATCACGTCCCTCAGGATTATTTTTTAAAAAGGAAACAACCTCAGAAGTTATTCAACATCTTCTACCAGGATCTGGCATATGGCACATAATTAAATTTAAATGTTATTTTTGTAATGCAATTATTTGTGGACCTTTTTTCTCCTCAAAACAGAAAATATATCGGGCATATTGTTGATATTACCTTAGAAATACTTGTTAAAAAGGAAGCAGACAGGGCGTGTATCCTCTTTCAGTGAGGAGGACAGACTCTCTCAGAGAACTAGCCTGGCTCTATTTAGTACCCAGTTACATTGTATCATTAACTGCCTACCAGTTTCCCATTGCCTTTATGCATTAGGAATGGCGAATGACCCTACTGAATTCTAGTTAGCTGGCACAAATAGAGCAAAGGACAGTTCTAAAAGGGAAATATAGGGAAGGGGAGGTTAACTGTAAATATGATGAAGACAAAGCTGAGTAATGAATAGGACTGACGATTTTTGTTGCACATTTGCCATACTCTAATTGTTTTATTCTAATTGTATATATTGTTATAGTGCCTGAGGTGCATATGGCACCCGGCTTTTGAGAAAAGGGAAAAAAAACTGTTTTGCAAGGTTGGCTGGCAAGGAAACAAGAAGCAAGGCTCAAACCTGTCTCTCCGATCCAGAGTTGGGCTAGTTTTAAAGGGTTAGGGGCAACAGACTGGTATGCAGAAGTGCTGGTCGGGCAGGTTTTGACTGGAAATCTTTGGGTCATTTATGGGAAGATACGGTAAGGGCCTTCAGCACCAGATCTTCCTGGACAGCAGAACCTTTTCTCCTGGAAAGTTTCCGGGATTCAAGTTCTGGCCATGTCCCAGTCTTTTGGTTCCATGGGGCCCGGGGAGATTTTTGGTTCCAGGTGTAATTGGAGGTCAGAGTCTCTCCTGTGAATGCTTGGGCTGCATGACTTGCAGTTTTGGTCTGTTGTGTCTGAAAAGTAACTTGGTATCTTGTTAGAAACAGGGTAGGACTATTTTGATCTGGTTCTGCCGTTACATGTAGTATGTAGAAGGTCTTCATCTTTTTTGTTAATATTCACTTACCCTAATTTTTTTAATACTGGTACTAATTAGATGTCAGCATGTTACTATGTTTTTTTTTATTCCTAAGAAAATTACGGATCATTTTGCATTAATGATCTGCAACCAACCTGCTCATTAATTTCCCTGTTGCAAGAGGCTTTGCCTAATACAATAGATACTATTGCGGAAAGGACTGTATGGTTCATAAATAAGACATTTTAAAAATGCAGGTATCTTTCAGGGTTTGTTAAGCAAATTATTAATACACTGGTACTATGCTTTTGAAATAAGCTTACGTTTGCCACATCATATCATGTCTTGCTGGATTTGTTATATATAGCCTGTTAATTGGCCACCTTTGTTATCAATTGATGTTTTTCTTTTAAAAGTAAACTTTCTGAATGTTCATTTTTATAGCATATCTCTCAAAAAGCTACACTTAAAGTAGAATGTTAGTACTTCATAGATTTTGGATGAAATGGACATGACACTTCATTCTTGCACTGATTCATAAGTACATCTGTGTTGTAAGAGTCAACATGGAGTTTCATTTTTGTGGTTCTTAGGTATTACCACCCTTTATTTACTTGTGTATGCTCTGCAGTAACTGTTGACTAAATGGATTGTAGCATGTGTGAATGGATATAAAATGAAGATTTCAGAAATTATAATAATAAAAAGACAGTCATAATAATGATATAAGCAAACATTTACTCTGTTTTATCTTTTCCAGCAACTACTTAGGAGGGAAATGGTATCATTGTGAAGTTTTCATTTACATTTCTCATATTATAAGTGAGCCATTTGTGTTACCTATTCTGGAAACTATCAATATCTTTTGCCCTATTGGGCTTTTTCTTTATTCTTTGTCTCAGCTCTTTATATTGGGAAAGTTGGACCTTTGTTTTCGATCTGATAAATTGCAAGTAGTTTGCTTTTTTGTTCTTGGTTTGTTGTTATTTTCCAGATTGTTTTTTCTTTTACTGATTTCAGATCATGCTTTAAAAGATTTTATGTCATTGAACTTGCCACTTTGGTATTTTGTGACTTTCGAGTTTCATGTCAAAGTTGAAAAGAACCTCCTCTCCTCTAAGGTTATAGAAGAATTCTCCCAGAATTCTTTTTCTAATAATTTTATGGCTTATTCTAATACTTTTATAGTTGAATGTTGTGCATATAAGTTTTGGTCCACTGGGAATTTATTCTTTTGTAAGGTGTGAAGTGTGAAAAAATTAAAACCTTTATTTTTTTCTAGACAGGTACCCAGTTTATTGAAGTCTTTCAGAAAAAAAGTATCTTTTGTTCTGATTTAATGGGCAACTTTTATCCTATTGGGTTGCCAAAAAGTTTGTTTTTTTCTGTAAGATGGCTCTAGTAGTGCTTAGTTGTCTTTAACTTCATTTGAAACAATTTTGTTAGATTGTGTGTTACAGTTGTCATAACAGCATGCATTAAAAAAAAAACTTATCAAGATTGTTGATTTTTTTGTGTAGCCATTTTAACATTGAAGATGGAAGAAAATATGCAACATTTTCAGCATATTATGCTTTATTGTTTCAAGAAAGGTAAAAATGCAGCTGAAATTGCAGAAAAAGATTTGTGCAGTATATGGAGAAGGTGCTGTGACTGATCAAACATGTTAAAAGTGGTTTGCAAAATTTCATGGTGGAGATTTCTTGCTGTGCAATGCTCCACGGTGTAACATTGAGAACAGTCAACATTATACCATGTGGGAGATAGCTGGCATACTCAAAATGTTCAAATTAATAAAGTTATTGGTGAAAATGAAAAATATGTCTTTCATTTTATAGAAAAAACTAAATGGACTTTTTGGCCAACTCATCATATGAACACCTTTATTTATTTTGAATCTATTTTATTTTCTGTTTTACTTCATTGATATGTATATATTTCTTTATACTGTTTAAATATTTCATAGATCTATCTATCACTTATTCTTTTCCACAATTTCCCCAAATTCTGAACTTAAACAATTTTTATGTTTATGTCTTAACTTGGAGATTTCTGCTGGTATAAATGTGGGCAGTTCACCTTTGGCTTTTAATTTTGTTCTGGGATTTTTAACTTATCTTCTTCTCCTTACCCTCTTTCTTCTACCTATAACTTAAGGCCTGAATTGAAGTAACCTTCCTTGATGTCTTTTTGGGCTTTGAGGCATATTTTTTCTGGTCTGTTTTTCATGGAGGGGACAGCACTTAAAGAGTTGTAGAGAATTGATTGTTCTAATTCCCTGCATCTTTTCTACCCAGGTCTGAACGTAATATTCAGTCCCATAGCATTTATGATATGTTTCTGGTTTGATAACACCTCAGGACTCCTGTTCTGACTGTGGAGAGTTTTGCTAAATTAGCAATGTGTTAGTTATTAAAAAGCTGTTCGGTTATATTTTAACAGATTCTAGATGTTTGTGAGAGGTTTCACCATGTTGGCAGAATTAGAAATCTCCACTATTATATATTTAAAATCACATTTTCTATTGGCAGTGAATGAATAGTGATTTATAATTTTGTTTTATGCCTAGATTAGATAATGGATAGAAAGGTTGAACAGCTTTTTGTTGGTGTTTTTATGTGTATAATCATCTTTTCATTACATGTACTGGATAAACCAGTGTTCATAAAAACCAAAAATTGCATGTTTGTCAATGTTTCTAAGCAAACATTAGACACAAATTATTTTCTCTGTTTTCTTGACTGTTACTCATGAATATTGGCAGTGGTTTACTTTGCAGGCTTGTAACTTTTATTTTGGGCCAGGCTTTTGGTAGGTGACTTTCTGCTCAAGGGAACTAACATTGAAAATGAGGACCAGGTCTGTCGTAGTGTATGGAATAGAGGTGGCAAGACACCAAAGTGAAGAAGAGTGAGTAACAACAGGTCAGTGGTCAGATGGTCAGTGCTAGATGCCTCTGTCAGTAGGATGGTAGAAAGAAGGTACTAGGAGCAGAGTGCGAGGGACACATCTGCGGTCAAAACTGGTTGATGGCTGTTGCGTTGTGGACTAGATGAGCGAAGATACAGCTCCTGAAGCCACTCCGTCTCTCTGCTGGTCTCTGCCGCTCTTGCGTCTCTGGCGTCTTCTGCCTTGCTCACTCCTTGGCGGTGGCGACAAGAAGCCAGGAATCATTTAGTGTGCTCAGCAGTTTGAAAAGCACTTCACTTGTATTTTCTAATTAATCCATAAAATAAGCCTATTGAAAATATATTTGTCTTTGCTATTTTACAGATGAGGAAATTAAAGATTGGGAGGTTAAAATATCTTGAGCTAGTCAGTGGTAGAGCTAGGATTCGGACATAGCAATAAGTAGTTCTAAAACTTGTGTGCTTAGTCTCTGTGTTATACTGGCTTATTAATGAAGCAAATCTTTTAAGTTAACTTTCATCTTTTGTTAATTACTTAGACTTAACTGTAGCAAATTTACATCCTTTTAACACACCCATGCTAATGCTGGCTGGTTGAGTCTAGCCTGGGTCACATAACGAGTTAGTTATGAAAAGTCTTTATATAGGTCTTCTAGCGTCTCTTACCTCTGCCTATGCTTCAAAATTGCTGCAGCTATTCGGGGTCATTTATGGTTCCTATATGTTTTTGAAATGTTTGTTCCATATCTGTGATATATGTCATTGGTATTTTAATAGGGATTACTTTGAATATATAAATCATTTTGGGTAGTATGGACATTTTGATATTGTTAATTCTTCCAATCCATGAACATGGAATATACTCCACTTCTTTGTGTCTTCCTTAATTTCTTTCTTCAGGGTTGTGTAGTTGTTAGAATACAGGTCTTTAACTCCCTTGGTTAGGTTTATTCTTAGGTACCTTATTTTTCTTGTTGCTAGAGTAAATGAGATTTTTTTCCTGTCTGAATCTGATATTTCATTGTGAGTGTACAAATATGCCTTCGATTTCTGAATATTGACTTTGTATCCTGCTGCTTTGCCAAATTCACTTATTAGGTCAAGTAGTTTTTCGGTGGAGTCTACAGGGTTTTCTTTGTACCAGGGTTTTCTTTGTACACTATCCTGTCATCTGGAAACGATGACAGTTTTATTTCCTCTTTTCCAATTTGGATGCCTGTATTTCTTTTTCTTGTCTGATTGCTGTGACCTGGACTTTTAATGCTATGTTGAATGGAAGTGGTGAAAGTGGACATCCTTGTCTTTTTCCTGATCTTAGTGGGAAAGATTTTAGTTTTTTACCTGTTCAGTATAATATTGGATGTAGGTTTCTCATATATTGCCTTTATTATGCTGACGTATGGCCCGTTTATTCCCACTTTGCTGTGTGTTTTTATAAATGGGTGCTGTACCTTACCAAATGCTTTTTCCTCATCTATTGAAATGATCATGTGATTTTTGTCTTTCTTTTTGTTTATGTGATATATTATGTTTATTGATCTGTGAATGTTGTACCATCCTTGCATCCCTGGGATGTATCCCACTTGATCCTGTGCATGATCTTTTTAATGATTTGCTGGATGCAGTTGGCCAATATTTTTTTGAAGATTTAACGTCTATGTTATTCAGCGATATTGACCTGTAGATTTCTTTCTTTGTTGTGTCTTTATCTGGTTTTGGGATTAGGATGATTCTGGCCTCATAAAAAGAGTTTTGGAGTCTTCCCTCTTCTTGGAATTTTTGGAATAGTCACAGAAGGACAGGGATTAGCTCTTCCTTAAATGTTTTGTAAAATTGTCCTGTGAAACGACCTAGTCCAGGGCTTTTGAGTGCCCGAAGTTCTTTGATCACTGATTCAATTTCACCAGCCGTTATTGGTCCTGTTCAGGCTTTCTGCTTCTTCATTCAGTTTGGGAAGATTATATTTTCCTAGAAATTTGCCCATTTCACCCAGGTTTTCAAAGTTCTTGGCATGTAGTTTTTGGTAGTAATTTCTTACTATCCTTTGTATTTCTGTGGTATCAGTTGTAATTTCTCCTCTTTCATTTCTGATTTTATTTATTTGGATCCTCTCCCTTTTTTTCTTGATGAGTCTGGCTAAAGGCTTGTCGATTTTGTTTATCTTTTCAAAGAGCTAGCTCCTGGCTTTATTAATCCTTTGAATTGTTCTTTTAGTCTCTCTGTCATTCAGTTCTGCTCTGATCTTGGTTATTTCCTCTCTTCTGCTCACTCTGGACTTTGTTTGTTGTTGTTCCTCCAGTTCTTGTAGATGTAGGGTTAGGTTGTTTATTTGGAATGTTTCTATCTTTTTTAGGTAGGCCTGTATTGCTATGAACTTCCCTCTCAGGACAACCTTTCTTTTGTCCCATAGATTTTGAACTATTGTGTGTTAATTTTCATTTGTTTCCAGTAACTTTTTGATTTCTCCCTTGATGTCATCATTGACCCATTCATTGTTTAATAGCATTCTATTCGCTCTCCATGAGTTTGAATGTTTTTGAGTTTTTTCCTTGATGTTGGTTTCTAGTTTTAAGCCCTTGTGGTCTGAGAAAATGCTTGATACGATTTCAGTTTTCTTAAATTTGTTGAGGCTTGTTTTGTCACCTGTCATGTGCAAATTGGTCTGTCTTTGAAAATGTTCCATGTGCTTTTGAAAAGAATGTGTGTTTTGCTTTCTTGGGGTGAAAGGTTCTATATTATATCAGTTAAGTCCATTTGATCTAATGCGTCATTCAGTTCCACAATATCCTTGTTGATATTTTGTTTGCATGACCTATCCATTGTCGACGTCAAAATCTGCTCCTATAGGTGTGTTGCTGTCTACAGCTTTCTTGACATCCTCCAGGATTTTCCTTTTACGTTTCAGTGCTTTACGTTGGGTGCGTATAGGTTTACAATGTTTATGTCTTCTTGATGGATTCTTCCCTTGAGTTTTATGAAGTGTCCTTCTGTGTCTCTTTTTATGGCCTTTGTTTTTAAGTCTATTTTGTCTCATGTAAGTATTGCTACCTTGGCTTTTTTCCCCCATCCATTTGCTTGGAATATTTTTTTCCAACCTTTTGCTTTCGGTCTGTGTAGGTCTTTTGTTCTGAGGTGGGTCTCTTGTAGGCAGCATGTGTGCACATCATGTTTTCTTATCGAGTCAGCTACTCTGTGTCTACTAATTGGAGCATTTAATCTATTTATATTCCAAGAATACTTTATCCAGCAAAGCTATCATTTAGAATGGAAGGGCAGATAAAGTGTTTCCCAGATAAGGTAAAGTTAAAGGAGTTCATCATCACCAAGCCCTTATTAAGTAAAATGTTAAAGGGACTAGTGTAAGAAAAAGAAGATAAAAAATATGAACAGTAAAATGACAACAAACACAACTATCAACAACTGAACCTAAAAACACAAAAGCAAAAATAAACTAAGCAAACTGCTAGAATAGGAACAAAATAACAGAAATGGAGATCACATGCAGGATTATCTGCAGGGAGGGGGAGAAGAAAGAATGGGGGAAAAGGTACAGGGAATAAGAGGCATAAATGGTAGGTACAAAATAGACAGGGGGAGGTTAGGAATAGTAGAGTAAAGGGAGAAGCCAAAGAACCTATACGTAAGACCCATAGACAGGATACTAAGCGGGAGAATGCTGGTGGGGGAGGGGTGCAGGGCAGAGAGGAATAAAGGGGAGAAAAAAAGGGACAACTGTAATAGCATAATCAGTAAAATATATTTAAAAAATTCAGATAAAACCCTCAAGACAAAGAACCCACCGTGCACTCTCTCTCGAGCACACTCACATTGTCGCTCACTGCCCTCCCCCCCAGTTCCTTCTAAGGCATGTATTTTTGCTCTCTTTCTTGTAAGTTCTAAGGGTTCCAATAGGACTTGCAACCAGGGGAGCAGAGGACTGTAGCAACTCTTCCCAGGGTATCCCTCTGAACTTGTCTTCAGGGGCCCTCCTTTTGCCTGTGTAACTTGTTTCCTGAATTCATGCAGCCCAGCTGGCTCACTACTTCTGCTTTTGTGACTTTACTGGCAAAGGGCCAAGGCAGCTCCACCTGGGTTCCTTTCTGTTACTGTGCTCTTGCCTCTTCTGTCTTAAGCTCTTTGTTTCAGTCTCCCTGGCTTTAATAAACATGCTCTCAAAATAAAAAAAAAAAGAAAAAAATAGAAAAAAAATTTATGCATTGGCCCTTTAATGGGCTCTTTTAATCTCCAGCCAGCCTTCTCTGGCAGAGAGCAACCCTGCCGCTTTTCACAGCTGGCTGTTATCTGTGTACATTTTGGGCTCTGATACTGTAGGCTGGGGATCCCTGCTTATGATTTAGACCCTGCTCTTCTCAGGAGGATCCAACTGACCGCTTAAATATCTTTGTGGTGCTGCTGACTGAGGATGCCCAGCCAGCCTCTCGCACCTCTGCAGCACTCCTTACCAGTCAGGTTGAGCTGAGCTGAGTCTTCTGTCTGTCCGAGGTTATAAGGGTTCTTTCTCGCTCTTGTTCAGTTGTTTGTTCTGGGCGATTTCTCCACAATTTAGTTGTAAATCCAGATTGGTCCTGGGAGGAGGTCAGTGTGACTTCCATTCCCTCCTCCGCCATCTTGATGTCCCTGGAAATTACTTTTTATTTTGATGATTTAAAAAAAAATAACACTGTTATTGAAACAAAATAAACTAGCTATCACCTTAATAAATAACAGAACATTTATATTGTTTTCTTTCCATATTCTGCCCATACTGCTAGATTTTAGAGGCAAAACCTTCCAGTTTGACTTTAGGAACTCCTATGACTAAACATTAGATAAGTTTGTTTCCCTTATGATTCTGGGAGGTAGTTTAACATAGTAGACAAGGTAAGCAGGATGGAAACTTACTATTATTTTTGTATAAACTAGATTTTAAAAATGAACAAATGCTATTAATAATGACCCAAGAGTTCCTTAGGATGTTTAGAAGATCCAGATGTCCTTCTGTAAAATGGACTTAATTGCTTTCATGGTTGTATAATTGGGACCATCCATCAAGTGACTTTTTAAGTAGTGAGATTTCTTTGGAGTCAGTTAATTTGTTCCTTTTTCATATTAACTCAAATTGAGTGGTAGTGAACTGATTTTCATTTTCACATCATAAATATGAGATCAAAAGAAGTTAAGTTTTTACATTTCACTTTAAAATTCCAAAATTTAATTTTATTTGCTTAGAGACCGAGTCTTAAATGAAACAATAGCATGCTTGGACAATTAAATTCCAGTGTATTTAGAATTTTAGAATTTAATATTGTCTTTAAAATAACTTTTTAATATATTTCTATTTTTGAAGTTCCTTTGTTAATTAGGGATCTGTTCCTCAATGCTGTAATTTATCTGTATTCTTTAGATCATTTCACACAAGTTTAATAAAAGCTACTTTATTACTCCTCTTCTAGACAGACACTTGGCATGAATTGTTTCTCCCTGAAAGCTTCATGAGGAACTACAGAATAATATATGTACCAGAAAGGATATATTTCTCAAAGCTACTTAGGGGATAGACATAGAGTAAGTAATGGTGGCTCTGCCTTTGTATTGTAAATGAAGCATGGCTTCGCCTAATTTTTAATTTTATTTTTTATATAAAAATTGTAATTTTATTTGAGGGCTAATCTAGAAAGTAAAGGTTTTCTTTCTTTTGAATATTAGTCCTTATTTGTAAACATATCATGTGTTCATTTTTTACTAATGGAACTTATGAAATGCTGAGTTTTAGATCCTAAATCAAATGTGACTGTTACTTTATATCCTTATGAGTTAATAAGCCCCAGATATGGGCAATTCACTCTTAGCTCCCATCTCCAGCAATTTAGGGTGGTAACAAGTCATCACACCATGACCTGTACTTTTTCCGCAGGCCTCATAAATTACCATATGATATTGACTCAATCAAACTGTAAAATGGCTTTGTAAAAATACTAATATAGCACCAGATTTTCTGATTCATAAAATGGAACTTTTTCAGAGTACAAAAACCTCTCAAATTTTTGTTTCAAATTTTTTAATCAATTTAAACACCAGTTTAAAAGAAAAATGATTTTTTTTTTGTACTAAATTGCAAGTTAATGTTTAGGAAGAAATTTGTAGTATAGCAATAAGTTTGTGTTATGAATAAGTGAAACCAATAAATACTGATTAGTTGGTTTTATTTATCACTATTTATTGAGTTTAGTGTCACTGGTTTTAGTAATACAAATTTAGACAAACTGATTGCTATGTCTCTGGGAGTGTAGCGGAGAGCACCTCAACCAGCCTGTAGGGATGAGGAAGAAAACTGGAATCAGGAAAGACCTTAAATGATATTAGAGCTCACCTAGGTGGGTAAGTAGTTTTGTTCTTTATTATTTTAACATTTTTCTCAGCAAATAAACCTTATTATGACTAGTAATTTTTCCTACTCAGCTATTCTGCTGAAAATTTGAGAAATAAGGAAATATATAACAAAGAAAATAAAAAATTGGCATAATCCTATTATGTACTTTGATAGAACCACTGTTACCCTTTTGGTTTGTGTACATCTGGCTTTTTTTCCCCTCTGTGTATACACATTCCTCAGCCAATACTTTTAAAGTTGCAGACAGATATGGTACTGTGTTCTGATTTATAATGTTTTTTTTAATCCTCACCTGAAGACATGCTTATTAATTTTAGAGAGAGGGAAAGAATATCGACGTGAGAGAGAAACATCAATCGGTTGCCTCTTGCACCTGTCCTGACTGGGGACTGAACCCGCAACCTGTGAATGTGCCTTGACTGGGAATCGAACCTGTGACCTTTTGGTTTATAGGATGACACTCCAACCAACTTAGTGGCACTGGCCAGGGCTGATTTATAACCTTTTATTTATTTCTTTTAAATCAATATTGAGAAAAGTTTCCATGTCAGTACATATGTATGTCATAACTTAATAGCTATATTATGTCCCATTGTATACATGGATATATAACACATTTCATTCATGTGATCCTTATTATAATGCTTTCTCTTTCTTCAGATGTTGCCCCAATAAATATAATGTTATAATGAGATAAAGATTATAACTTATAATCTTTAATTATTTGGGGGGCTTCTGGCACACCACATTTTCCAGGCTTGCCCCTACCTTAAGTGATTGCTTTTTTTTATTTCAGGTATGCAAGACTGGTTTATTTATTTACTTTTATTTTTATTTTTAAAAATATATTTTATTGATTATGCTATTATAGTTGTCCCATTTTTTTCTCCCCTTTATTCTCCTCTGCCCTGCACCCTGCCTCCAACCAACATTCCCTCCCGTAGTTCATGTCCATGGGTCGTACATGTAAGTTCTTTGGCTTCTCTCTTTCCTGTAGTATTCTTAACTTCCCCCTGTCTATTTTGTGCCTATGATTTATGCTTTTGATTCCCTGTACCTTTTCTCCCATTCTCCATCGTCCCCTTCCCAGCTGATAATCCTTCATGTGATCTCCATTTCTGTGGTTCTGTTCTTGTTCTAACTGTTTGCTTTTAGTTTGTTTTCATTCCTTTTTTTTTTTTTTAGATTCACTTGTTGATAGTTGTGAGTTTGTTGTCATTTTACTGTTCATATTTTTGATCATCTTCTTTTCCTTAGATAAATCCCTTTAACATTTCATGTAATAAGGGCTTGGTGACGATGAACTCCTTTAACTTTATATGGGAAACACTTTATCTGCCCTTCCATTCTAAATGATAGCTTTGCCAGATAGAGTAATCTTGCATGTAGGCCCTTGTCTTTCATGACTTTGAATACTTCTTTCCAGCCCCTTCTTGCCTGTAAGGTTTCTTTTGAGAAATCAGCTGATAGTCTTATGGGAACTCCTTTGTAGGTAACTATCTCCTTTTCTCTTGCTGCTTTTAAGATTCTCTCCTTATATTTCATCTTGGGTAATGTAATGATGATGTGCCTTGTTGTGTGCTTCCTTGGGTCCAACTTCTTTGGGACTCTCTGAGCTTTCTGGACTTCCTGAAAGCCTATTTCCTTAGCCAGATTGGGGAAGTTCTCCTTCATTATTTTTTCAAATAAGTTTTCAATGTCTTGCTCTTCCTGGTTTCCTTCTGTTACTCCTATGATTCGGATGTTGGAACCTTCAGAGTAGTCCCAGAAGTTCCTCAGCCTCTCCTCATTTTTTTGAATTCTTGTTTCTTCATTCTGTTCTGGCGGAATGTTTATTTCTTTCTGCTCCAAATTGTTGATTTGAGTCCCAGTTTCCTTCCCTTCACTGTTGGTTCCCTGTAAATTTTTCTTTATTTCACTTTGCAATAGCATTCCCTTTTTCCTCCATTTTGTGACCATACTCCACCAATTCTGTGAGCATCCAGATTATCAATATTTTGAACTCCACGTCTGTTAGGTTGGCAATCTCTTTATCGCTTAGTTCTATTTTTGGAGCTTTGTCCTGTTCTTTCATTTGGACCATATTTTTTTTTGTCTCCACATGCCTATTATGTTGTGAGGGGCAGAGCCTTAGGTAATCGCCAGAGCAGGGCAACGACGTCAGTGCTCTGTGTTGCTGCATGTGGGGGAGGGGTCAGAGAGGGAACAGTGCCTCTTGCTTGGCTCTTGGCCGGCTCTCAGTTACTTCCCCTGCTACCCACAAGCTAATTGGGCCCTTCTGGTGCTGATTCCCAGGTGGGTGGGTTTGTGTAAGTGCTGGGACCCTGTGGGTCTCTCAAATGAACTCTCCTGTGAGACTGGCAGTTTCTCCCACTGCCACAAACCCCACAGGTTTTTACTGATAGAGGTTTTGAGGCTTTTTTTTCTTACACTGGAACCCTGGGTTGCAAGGTCTCTCTCGCTCCCCGGTTGTTCCTCCCAGTTTATGTGCATGCAAATACGAGACCACCCTGTCTGCCAGCTGCAGTGTTGCCTGGAGTCCTCGCTCTCCCTGCTCTCTGTCTCCATCCTTCCTACCAGTCTGAATGAATGTTTCTTCTTTAACTCCTTGGCGGTTGGACTTCCATACAGTCTGATTTTCTGGCCGTTCTGGTTATTTTTTGTTTTTAAATTTGTTATTGTCCTTCTTTTGGTTGTGCAAGGAGACAAAGTATATCTACATACGCTTCCATCTTGGCCGGAAGTAGTTCCTCCTTCTTTCTCCATCTTTCAGTGAGGGAAGACCCCAAAGCTGTTCTTAAACTGGTCTCTGCCTGCTTATGTTTCTTAGGCAAAAAGAGACATTGGATTTGCTAGTGAATCCAAAGAAGTGTCCTAACCGTCTTTTGCTAACCTTAAATTCCTTTTATTAACTATTTTATGTCTTGTGAATAGTTAACACCAGTCATTCAGTCACTCAGTCCAAAAACCTAGGAGTTAATATTGAATCCTCTTCTACCTCCCACTTCTACTCTTTTTTTTAAAATATTTAAATATTTATTGCATTTATTAGGGTGATATTGGTTAGTAAAATTATACCGTTTTCAAGTGTACAACTCTATAATACGTCATCTGTATATTGTACTGTGTGTTCACTAACCACTCAAGTCAAGTCTCCTTCCATCACCATTTATCCCTTCCTTCTGTCAAGTCATTACTATTCCTTCAAATTACGTCCAGACTCTACCATGTTCTTCACTTACTACTCTTATTCAAACTATCATCTCTCATGTAGACCAATAGATGAACATTTTAATTGGTTTTCGTTTTTCCCTTGCTTTATACAATCTAGTAATCTTATAGTAGGGCAAAAAAGTAACCAAATCATGTTATGTTTCTCAAAACTGGTATTCCTTTTTGTCAGATTTGGAGTAAAATCAAACTCCTTATTGTCTCCTGCAAGTTCTTACATAATGCAAAATCTTCCTGTGTCCCTGACCTCCTCTACTTTTATCCACCACGTTGCTCATTCTTGTTTAGTCACTCTGAAATTCTTTTCTTGAAAACAAACTCATTTCCATTTGTGGGTTTCTGGTGCTTACTGTTTAACTGGAAGTCTTACGCCGATGACGTCCTTTTGCATATCATTCACACCTCTGCTCAAGTGGACCTTGTTTCAGGAAGGCCTTCTCCCACTATCTGAATTTTCTTAATTCTACTCAGTGTCTCCCTAGCCCCTTACTCTGCCTTTATTTGTTTCTGACACTTAAAGCCCCTTGACATACAGCATTCTGTGTGTGTGTGTGTGTGTGTGTTTTCCACAAGAATGCAAGCTTCGCAATATCCTCAGTGCCTAGGGTAGGACTAGAAGTATAGTAGATACCCAGTTAGTGTTTGTTGAATAAATGATTGAACTTCCATTTTTTGTTTTAATTATACTTTATCCCTTCTAATCCCACAGGGAATTTGAAGTAGCTTAAAAAATACTTCTAAATGTGATAAAATGGAAAATATCAGGCATGCAAAATATAGACAGACTAGAAATGACGGGTGAGAAATTTAATATGCAGGTTATGCAAGGTTTGGCTCTTAAATATGGATCAGGAATTTGGCTCTGGGATCTTAACTGCTAAAATGAAAGGAACACCTTTTCCATAAGGAGAAAACGTTCTTCTAGTCCAAAGAAGCACAGCTTTTTTTTGCTAGTCAACAACTGTCCTACAAGACATAAAATAATAAATTTAATTTTGCAGTGGTTAATGCCTATTTTTAAAGTAAACTGGAGAGATGATGCCAGGATAAAGTTCCGGGAGAATGACTCTTTGCAAACTGACTGATAAGACAACTCATACTCATCTATATTTCTTCCTTCTCTCTGCATCCCCCACCCCAAATGCCTGCACACTTCTCTGAGTAATGTAGAGCTGACTTTAACACGATTTTCAAGGTACATCTCTTTTCTGAAAGAGCAGTGAAATATAGCTTACTCATTGTTCTTAAAATAGTATCTTATTCCAAAGCAAGTTGAAAATTAACCAAATACTATGCCTTTAGTATTATTTTATCAACCTACTCTGTGATAGTTTGTAGTTTTTATTTGGAAGTTTTGATGTCCAGCATCTTGGATTCAGAATTAATGAGATGAAGTATTAGTGATTTTCATAATATCATAACTCCAGAAATCTTAACATATGTAATGGAGAATTAATTGCATTTTAATATAGAAGATTCCCATCAGTTCAACCTGTTTACTTGATTAGGTTAGAATTGAATGTGTTTAAAATTAGTTTGAGGTAAATCTTTTATTAGATTATCATTAAGTTATTTATTGCTTTCATTTATTAATGATCCATCCACATCCTTTAAATTATTATATGGTTTTTAATTCTAGTTGTTTTGAAACAACCTAGAATATGATGTAAATACTATTTATTAGTGATAACATGTGGAAATGACCACTCTGAGTTCCAAAGATTCATTTTATGTTTAAATATATTCTTTTCTTTTAGATTTATTATTTCTAGCCTTATATCTCAGGCATTCTTTTGGTGTTAAGGGAGAGAATATTTGCTAGATGGAAGATAATTATTATGTATCCTGTCAGTAGCTGGTTAAGAAATTCTTAGTTTCCTGTTTTGGGTTTTAATTATTTTGTTTTCTGATTTAGAGTTGATTGTTTGGTTGGGTGTCTTTTGGGGGTAAAATGATTTGGCAGTATGGTTCAGTGTTTTTGCAATGCATCACTAATGCGGGAGAAATTCATTTTCATAGCGTTTTTACTGAATAACTAGTTCCTTGTGATTTTGTTTTCAAATTGTCTCCTTTTATTATCGCAACTGTCTTAACTCTAGACGGCTGTCCTTTCTCCTGTCTGTTTTGTTCTGTCTGTACTGTCTTTTTGCCCCATAGATTTCCCTGAAGCTTGTCACAGAACTCTTATTACCTTTCCAGTCTCCCAACTTTATTTCATCTCTGTCTGTAATTACTACTTCCTAGAGTGACATAAGAAAATACAATCTGTCTTTGTTTTCAGTACCAATGTAGACCTCTCAAGGGTAACACTGGAACCTGAAAAAAGCATTTAGATTGAGATTTTGCCCAATGTGAATTACTTATTTGGTTTGGAAACCACATGAATTTTTTAGCGAAAAGAGTAATTTTCATCCTTGTTTTCTGTTGATGTAATTTATTCTTTAAAAAAATACACAGGAAAGATAACAGTAGGTGTCGTCATTCAGTGTGTGTTTTCTTTATTTAGTGAATCCTTTCTCAAAGGATTTGTTCAAGCAGAAACTATGTCTATATCCGAGGGGGTTTATGGGCTCCAGCGTTTGAGGAGTAGACTAAACCTTCCTGCAAACAATGTTTCTAGAGTTTGTTTTAATCAGTGACATTTTGGAGACCCAAGAAGAGAACACACTTTTAAATTTGAGAGTATAGATTTTGAGGTTTGATGAACCTGTGTTTAGAGGCTGCCTCTGTCCCTTTTAACTTGTTTTATTGTCAGTTTTATCACCGTAAGGCGCAGGCAGGTACCTCAAAAGGGATGTTGTGAGGAGTAAATCAAATATTAAACATCTAGCATGGTGTTGGACAGATGGCACCTCTAATTACTGTTCTGTAAACTCAGAAGTTTAACGACCTTTCATTTGCCAGGTGAATCTATCTGGATGGTCACTTATCATTCACTGGAGTTTGGTACAGATTCAACACTATCATGGCATGGATTAAGGAACAAGCTTTATTGGGAAAAGGGGGGCATTTTATGGGGAAAAACCAGGATCAGTAAGACTTGTGGCATGAGTTCCCAGTCTCATTATTTTATACAGAGGGATACCAGAATTTTAACAGTTCACTCAATAGGTAGAACATAGATTTTCATTCCAGTGAAGGTATCCTATTCTGTATTATCCTCCCTTGTTATAGAACAAGGTAGGTTCAACCTTATCAGTGAATAGTCAGTCACATAACCTAGTTGGGAACCAGATAGTATAGTGTAGTCACGTGAGAAATTCATCTGTTCAGAATGTGGAGACCTGGGGCCCATGGGAAACTGCATCTGCCTTGCTAAGAGAAGACACCATGGTCCTGTCTGAAGCTGAGCGTGATCACAACCTCTCCTGCGGGAGAAGGGGATGGAGGAGTGATTTCAGCTCACTGATTCTTGACAGCATTGCAGACAGTTCTACTTGCTGCATCACACTTTATTGCCCAGGGTCAGTGAATCTGTTTTCTCAACAAATAAGTGTCAAATTAAATGTGAAATATCCTGTTTGTTTATTTCTATCCTATTTAAGCGAGTTAATATCTTTGAATGACTCTAAAGCAAGTTCAGAGTCTTTAAATGAATGTTCCCAATGAAAATTGGTCTTGATTTGCTTAGGCATAGCTCAACTTCACAAATAATTATTGATTTGTTCAGGCAACAGTTTAGGTGCTTACTCTAGGAATTAAAGGGTGAGACAAAGCCCTCGTCCTCACGGAGGTTAGCATCTAAGAGGGGTAAAATAGAACTTCTTAAAAATAGAAGTAGGATTCAAGAAGTACCATGACAAATATCACCGAAATGGCTGAGGGCAAAAAGTGAGAAAAAGTCCCAAAAGATAGCCAGTGTTGAATTGTAGTCAAATTAAATTTGCCTTTTGAGGGAGAAGATCAAGTATATTGATAGCTTCTGCATTTTCTAGTCTGTCAATGGGACAGTTAAGAAGGAGAGTGATTTAAAAAAAGTTTCTTAGCTTGTGGAGTTTGGAGCCTAGCAAAAATTTCTTTTTATTCTTTGGGACTTGTGGTTTATAGTGGCTTTTAATAGGTTGTAATTTGAAGTATTACATTTTAGTGTCACAGACTTACTAATGAAATAACAGGGACTCATTCTCAGGTAGAGGAAAAATAAACAAATGAGCAAGAATCTGTCAACAGCTTCTAATGGCTGTTGGTTTTTAAAAAATATCTAAGTGCTAAGGAGGGCAGATGAAAATTGTATTAATCAACTGCATGCTCAATCTACAATTTTCCTTTTTTTTTTAAAAAAAAAGAAAAGACAAAGTAGTAGAGCGTTGAAGGACAGAATACTTTTTTCTGTATGTTATGCTTTTGAGAAATAAAATTAGAGGTAATATTTAGTCTTAACCATATGGTCCTTCTATGAATAAGGAACACTTTTAAAAGACTTTCTTGAAGGTGGGTAGTTCAGTTGGTTAGAGCATTGTCCCGATAAGCCAAGGTTCAGGGCACATGCAAGAATCAACCAACGAATACATAAATAAGTGGAACAACAAATTTGCCTCCCTCCCTCCCAAAATCAATAAATTAAAAAAAAAATTCCTTGAGAGATAGTTTTCATTTTAAAAATATTTGCTGTTGACCAGCTCTTGATTTCCATTTTATGGGGTGTCTTAGTGTTGCTAGAAAAATTATAAACCTCAAAGGTAAGTATAGCCTCTGAGATGTTTCTGACTAAGATGCTGTTATATGTGGTGTTAAGGAGAGCAAAGTTAGGATTTTTGGGAGGATTCAGAGTTCTGTTTCTAACTTTGCTGTGATCTTGAAATTCTCTTAACCTCTGCATGTGGATGAGATGTTATTTCCCTGGGTGATCTTGTAGGGACTTTTTGTCCTTCTACACTCTGCACTTAATAACGCAATATTTTTAATCACCATTTGGTGGTTTTGCAAATCACTATTTTGTAAATGGTGTATTTTTAAAGAATATCCGATTTTAAATGACTAAAACATCATCCCAGCACATCTTGTTGAAATATGGTACATACAGACTGGCTAGTGACCTTTCATTTAGTACTTTTTGTTGTGCTTTCTTATACAGTGGAAGGTAGAGCCCAGAAACTTGACCGTACACATAGTTGTGAACATGGTTTGGGCTGGATACAGGAGTGGTGCTTGTCATTGCTCTTGCAGTTAAGATATACATCTCATGCATATCTTGTGATATACAGTGTCACAAAGTTAGGAGAATGTCAGACACTGGAACCATGGATAACCAGCAGCAGTGATTACCTTGTTTTGGGGGGCCTGGGAGGTTGGCATAAGTATCTCTTAAGTGTCTTAAAATGGAATGTCAAAAATGGATTAACTGACCAGGTGCCAAGGCTAGTTTAAGTTTAGTTATATCTTAGTTCTATGATTATAATTCTCTGTGAAGGCCTTAAATCATACAGAGTTGCTATTTTTATAATTTACGGAACATATCCATGTTCATGTGTGTGTCTGCATATACTTTTTAAAATTGGTTTACTGAATAACTAGTATTATGTTGCATTTCCTTTTTAGACATTCATGATGAATGACTTTTCAGAGACTCAGCTTTAGATCACACTAACCAGACTGCCAAATAAATACTTTATTATTCTTTTAGGTGGTGGAGCCAGCTATAGAAATCTCAGTCAAACCTATAATCACATATTGTTGAATGTTATTTTGATGTTCTCTCATTTTGATCAAACCAATTTTGATTAAATTAACTAGTGGTGCGTTATTGCTGAGTCTCTGGTATCACTTGGAAGGCAGGTGGGGGTGTAGATAGCTCAGATGCTCCCTTAAGAACACACCTTAGTGTCATATTGCTTATTGTAGTTTCAGAAATGCTGCCCAGGTCTTGTTATTTAGTTCATTACAGTCATATTACCTCACTTATATAGTCAGTCTCCCTTAACTCAGTTAGCTCAATGACCAAGTGACACAATTAGTTTTCCACTTTATACTAGTGTTCTGTTTAATATGGAGCTTATACATTTCTAAGTTACAGGAGAATTAAAAAAAAAAATCTATCCTCATCCGCGGACATGCTTATTGATTTTTAGTGAGGCGGGAAGGGAAGGGGAGAGAAACATTGATGTGAGAAACTTTATTCTGTTGCCTCTCGTACACACCCCAACCAGGGGCTGAACCTGCACCCGAGGTATGGGCCCTGAGTGGGAATCGAACCCACAACCTTTCTGTTTACAGGACGATGCTCCCACCCACTGATCGACACAAACCAGGGTTAGAAGAATTCTTAGAGTTGTAAGACACAACAGAAATGGATGCCAAATAAATTTGGCAACCAGTTTGGACACACGTTAGAAATAAATCCATATTGTAATTTTTTGAAGTCTAGAGAGGCAAAGAAGTACGTATCAAGCTGCATTTCTTTAAATTACTTCTAGCTGCCTACTTTCTAATACAGAAATATTTATGAAAAATGGCAGATTAGAAGTTTGACTTCTAAAGCAAAATATGACTGGTTCTATAATTTTGTTAAAGTACAGGAAATATCTGGCTTTTATTGTTATTTTTTTGAGGGGCATAGTGTGGAGCAAATAATACATACTTTCTGGTTAGCGAAACAACAGTAAACAGACTAGACAATTTCAGTGAGTTAAAGAAAATTTCCTAAGCTAGTAAATGAGGAATATGAAATTATCCTTTATGTGTTCCAACAATGTAAATGCTTGAGAAGGTAGCAGGAACCAGTTGAGATAATACAAGACAAACATGGCCATGAAGCAATTGGGAATGAAGCGAAAAGTAAGGAATAAGCAAAGTAAAGCGTCGCTTGGGCGTAGAAGACATTGAAGTCTTATCTAGACTAATTGTGGTCAGGGAAAGATTAAGAAAGTTATTAGACTGACATGCTATTGACATGCTTTTTAAAGTCAAGGAAATTGATGAGGAAAAGAAGACAGGTTGGAAAAAACTGGCACTTGAATGAGAATTTGGCAAGGGAACTCATCTGGAAAACAAGAGAAAGAATAGAGGGAAATAAAAACTGCACTGGAGATCTGAAAGTTATTTTTCTGAAAGCATTCAGTAATTAAGGTAGTAGGTACATACTGTCAGGAGGAGTTTACTAGGTTAAAAAACAGCTTTTGGAAAGTATTCCAAGTTAAGCCCGTGGATTCAGGCAGTAGGAACCCTGAAGGAGAAATCTATCAATCAAAAAACATTGGGTAGAACGGTGGTGCCTTACGATCCTCCATTATCAGAAGGAAAGAAGTCCAGACAAAGCTGAGAGCACTACATATCTATGTAGTTTTTGGTGGGGGTGGGGGTTTGGGGTAGGAAGTATGCAATACTCAATTGTCTGTTTTCCCATTAATGACTTGTTAAGATGATTTTAAAAAGAACCGTGAATTAAATATTGTAATATGTGAACAACAAAGTCAAATGCATTTGGGTTTAAATTATGCAATCTTTGACAAATAGCTGATTTTTTGTAAGCATTAGTTTTCTAATTTAACTTATCAGGGACAAGATTTGACTCACAGTTGTTATAAACAGCAAATGAAGTAATGCTTTATTCAAGTGAGAATTTATTCACTAATTCTTCTTTCAAGAAATAATTATTGAATGCTTCTTATATGCCAGCCTTTCTGTGATGCCCTGGGGATACAAATGTAATACACATGCTCTTAACCCTCATGAAGATTACAATTCATTAGAAAAACAAAACAAGATTACACGTGATTACTAGGGTTTACTCTAATGGGAACAAGAGTGAAGGCAAAGTCTATTTAACGGGCTAATAATATCAATCAACTCCAGAGACAGTGGTAACTGAGATGTGTGTAGGAGCCGCACTGGCTTTCATCACTCTTGAATGTTTTTATTCTCAGTTTTATGAATATGACCAAGTTTATGCACATTACCAAAATTTATTGTAGCTTGTCTTTTCTTAAGCTTTAAACAGTTGGTAAATGTGGACATTTAAAGAAACTCTGTGGGATTTATTAGGTCATTGTAAGATTATTTCTATAATTTATAGTTTATAAGCACTTTTGCGTCATATTGCTTCAGTTTATCTAATTTGAGGGTCTGTGTTCCCTTGCACTGTACACCCTGCTCCCCATGCTCCAGCTGCTTTGTTTGTAATCTTAGGACTCTTAACTTTAAGTTTACATTTGTGTAGGAATTTTAAAGAGACAAACTTTGTTTCTGTAATAACATTTTAAATTGAGGCCCAGTTATATTCTAGGTGGCTCTTAACTTTATTTTTAATTGTGGTAAAATATGCATAACAAAATTCACCACTTTAACTTTTTTGAGTTTAGTATGCTAATTAAGTACATTCATATTGTTATGCAACCAGTTGCCAGACTCTTCTCATCTTGCAAAACTAAAATTCTCTACCCTTTTAAGTGGCTCTTACTATCATGACTATAGTTTTTGCAAAGAATTCACAAACATACTTTTTCTACTTTGTGGTGATGTTTATTTCTTTTCTTTTATCCAGCTTTATTGAGGAACAATTGACATATAATTGTATATATTTAAAGTATACAGTGTGATGTTTTTGTATACATATACAGTGAGAATTGATTGCCATGCCAAGGTCAAGATAATTAACACATCTATCACCTCGTAGTCAACTCCTTTTGTGTGTGCGTGTGTAGGAGCCGCACTGGCTTTCATCATTCTCTTGAATGTTTTTATTCTCAGTTTTACGAATATGACCAAGTTTATGCACATTACCAAAATTTATGTGTGTGTGAGTGTGTGTGATAAGAATGCTTAAGATCTACTTAGCAAATTTCTGGTATATAATACCGTATTATTAACTATACTCACCATGCTGTACATTACAACTTCACAACTTACTCATCTTATAACTGAAAGTTTGTACCCTTTGACTTACATCTCTTTATTTCTTCTTCCTAGCCCTTGGCAGCCACTGCTCTGTTTCTATGAAAAGGGTCTTCTAAAAATTTTTTATTTTTAAATGATAGTATAAGTCTTTGTCTTTTATGTCTGACTTACTTCATTTAACATAATACCCTTCAGGTTCATCCATGTTGTTGCAAATGTCAGGATTTTCTCCTTTCTTATGGCTGAATAATATTTCATTGTATATATACAGCTCATTTTCCCTCTCTATTCATTCTCTGACACTTAGGTTGTTTCTGTATCTTGGCTGTTTTGAATAGTGCTGCAGTGAACATGGGCGTGCAGAGAGCCCCTTCCTGATTTTGAGTTTGTTTCCTTTGGGTATATACCCAAGAGTAGGATTGCTGGATCGTATGGTAGTTTCTGTTTTTAATTTTTAAAATTTTTTGAGGAGCCTCCATGCTGTTTTCCACTGGCTGAACCAATTTGCATTCCCACTAACAGTGCACAAGGGTTCTTTTTTCTCCGATTCTGTGCTAACAATTACCTCTTGCCTTTTTGATAATAGCTGTCTTAGCAGGTATGAAGTAATAGCTTATTGTGGTTTTGATTTCATTTCCCTGTTAATTAAAATTCCTAGAAGAAAACAGGGAAAAATCTCAATATTGATCTTGGCAGTGGTCTTTTGGATATGACACCAAAAGCACAGGCAACACAAGCTACAATGAACAAGGTGACTACATTGAACTAAAACAAAAAGGCAGCCTATGCAATGGGAGAAAATATTTTCCAGTGATACAACTGATAAGGGATTAACATCTGAGATAATAGGGAGCTCATAGGAGCTCATATAACTCAAAGGCAAAGAGAGAACTAATTTGATTAGAAAGCAGGCAAAGACCCTGACCTGTGTGGTTCAGTTGGTTGGGTGTCATACACAAAGTGAAAAGTTGCTGGTTTAATTCCGGGTCAAGGCACATGCCTGGGTTGTGGGTTTGAGGCAACTGATTGTTTCTCTCACATCTGTGTTTCTCTCCCTTTCTTTCTCCCTCCTTTTCCCTCTCTCTAAAAAATAAATACATAAAATCTTAAGAAAAAAAAAAGTGGGCTAAGGACCTGAAGAGACTTTTTGTTTCCTCAAAGAAGACATACAAATGACTAATATGTACCTGAAAGGTGCTCAACATTACTGTTCATCAGAAGGTTATTTCTTAAGCAAAGATTTTGTAGATGGCTTTTAAATAAAATGTCAAATAGTGCATCCTTAGTTTATATTGTACAATTAGAATGTGTGAAATATTATATTTCAGTACATTTAGGATGAAAGAAAAAGTATGCTTAGATAGCAGGCAGCTTTGCCTTTTGTTTTTTTTTAAAGAAATCAAATAAGTTCTAGTAGGGTTTGATTATTTTGGTAATGGAAATATCTAAAGTTAAGTACATTTGGACTTTTAGGTAACAGTGTTTATAAATGCTAGGGAATGCCCTTATCTTTAACATAAGGATTTAGAATATAATAGGTAATCTCTAAAATCTCCGCCAGGGTTGATAGTTACTTATTTTGATGGTTCTCTTCAGTTTTAGATGCAGTTGCTATTATAAACTTTCAGTTATTCATGACTGAATATGGGAGCTACTTTAAGGAAACAAAAATCTTAGTTCTTTAGACTATCTGTCCCATTAATTCTAACTTTCAACTCCTCAAGCTTTTTTTTCTTCTTTTTCTTTTGTAGTATGATAGCGACCCCCCCCCGCCCCCCTAGATATCTAGTAGTAATGCTTATATTAAGGTAGGTTTTCTTAATTGATTGTATTTTGAATCTTTGTGTAGCCAATGTAAACCAACATGATCCTGATAGGAACCACTGTTGTTTTTGCGATGGTGGTTGTTCTTTATTTCCTAGTTATTTGTGGCAACCGTCTACAGCTATCACAGGATGTTGAGAATGATGATGTTTTAATCAGTTTTTTATTTTATGATATTTGCCATTTAGCATTTTATTTTGAAGTCTGGCATGCATGTTATGGGAGAAGTGCAAATAGAAATGGAAATTGCATTTTGATGTTTTACATCGTGTCAGAAGATCTTTCAGAATACTTTCTGGTTGCTGCAAATTTCATTTTTGTAGCAATAATATAAAGTCTTGTAGTCAAAATGCAACTCTTCCCTAACAATAGTTTACATTTTTTGTGACTACATGTCTAGAAATATAAAGTTATTAGTGAGCACTTTCTCCCTTGTCCAACAACCTGTGTTGAAACTTTAAGTAAAATATGCATTTGAAGGAGTTAAATTTATTTTTAAAAAGAAAAATATCTCAAGGCATGTCACAAATCCAGAAAATTCCATTACTTAAAAGGTGTATTACATAGCAGTTAAAAATATATGCTTGGCAAAAAACAAAGCAAAACAAGATATTATGCTATATGGCAAGTCTAAGCATAAATGATGATTTGGTAGAAAATACTAACACGTCTTTAACAAATGAAGAGATCCTACAAATTAATAAAGAAAATGCCAGGGATCATAAAATAAATACTGACAAAGAATATATACAATGCACAAGAAAAAGCGCATTGTAAAAATACAGATTAAAACGTCCCTGAGATGATATTATGTTGACTGGCAAACATAAAGCCTAATAATATGGATTATATTTAAATAGATGTAGAGAACCAGTTCCTCTGAAATTTTTGGTGAGAGTATAAATTTGTATAACTTCTCAGGAGGATTATTTGGAAATATTTTTTGAAATTTAAGTGCACATACTCTTTGAGCACTTTACTTTTAGAAATTTGTACTAGATATATAAATGCACACATACATGAAAGTTTATATGCAAGGCTCTTCATTGAGGGATAGCTCTGAGTTCTTTGTGTCCTTCATACGTAACTTGAATATGGGTAGGATGTCTGGAAGGATACAGAAAAAGCTAGTAACAGTGCTTGCTTTTCAGGAAGTAAACTGAGGTGGCTGAAGAGGACATGAATATCTTGTATAAAATAAATGAGCATGTATTACCTGCTAAAATTCATATTCAAAAAAATGACATTGAGCCAAGACTCTTGTAAGCCACATGTGGAATATGCCATCAGTGGACATACAGAAGGTATTTTTCTCACTGATGTACCAATAACGCAGTACAGTTGTTTGCTACTCAGTTCAAACATTTGTCCCTCAAAAGGAAGTTTTCCTTGACTTCCTCTTCTTAGCTAGGGCAAGCACCTATTACATTGATTCATTCATCCTCCTGTGTATTGTTTCCATTACTACATTTGTGATTAAATAATATTTTCCACTGGTTTATTTTTTATTTTTTCACTGACAGAGTTAGGCTCAATGAGGTTTGGGAGTCCACCTGTCTTTTTCACTACTGGGGCCCTGGTATGTGCTACGATGTGTCTTTTGTGTTGAAGACACTCAGTGCATATTTGAGTGAAGAATACTTCTAGAGTATCAGCAAAGCCATGACTATTGGGAAAATGTATCTTTTCACCCATGTTGCCATTTCTGTTCCCTTCCTTTAAACAAACAGAAAAATTAAATCTTTTCTTTTTTAAAGGAAGAGATCACAGATTCAATTTAGAAACCATGATAAACCATAAAAATGCAAAGATGCAAAAACCCCCAAATTTTGTTACATAATTTCAGTGGTTTCATGGAATTCCCTAAAGCTCTTCCAGTAGACCTGCATCACTCCAAGCTTCTACTCTTCATGGTTGTTTTTCTGACTTATCTGGATTCTGCTCTGACCGTTTTCTTGTACTTAAGTCATAATATTATTTAGTATCTTCACTTTGTGACTTTTTCTCCCATTTCTGTGACTGGGCTTTTATATTTTATTACAAACAATTTTAAACAGAAAATTTGAAAAAACTGTACTTTTGAATACCAAACAATCCACCATTCATATTCTTCAATTAACCTTTTATTATATTACCTTTATATGCAGTTCTCCTATTCATTCATCGTCTCATTTTATTTAGTGCATTTCAGAGTAAGTTGCCAGCATCACTCTATTTTCTCCCATATATTGATAATTCAGATTGCCTGGCATTAACTAAAGTTCAGAGTTTGCTTACAGAACTCTTTGGAGGTAGAAATTGCAAAACAATGAAATACAGTAATCTTAGTGTAACGTTTAATGAATTTTGGCAAATGTACAGACCCATGTAACTCAAACTCCTATGAAGATATAGGGCATTACTGTGTCCCTCAGAAAGTTTACTCCCCTTGTTCACCAGTGATCACAGCTCACTGCTGTGTAATTGTTATTTTTACGTCATAATGAGCCTCTCAGTTTGCACTGTTTCATCGACTTGCTTGCCATGAGGTCTAGTGACAGAATATCAGCCAACTTAAGATCCTTAAGAATTGACCTAACAGTAAAGCCAAGATCCAGGTCCAGTAGTAGTCAGCAACATTGTTACCAATCCTGGTGACACTTTGGTGACGTTCTTTAATAAATGTTTGTGGGGAGAAAGTTGTAGGAGTAATGATTGGGAGGAAGGAAGTGGGGGTTTTATTAAAATGCCTTGTGTTCATAAGGTGTCATACTGGTAGCAACTTAACTTCATTTGACAAGCATTCTGCCACCCTATTTCCTTTTAATTTAGGAGCTTTACTATCATATAATGTACTCATTTACCCTCAGAAGCCAGATCAGGAAATGAGGTAATATTTCCTGAAAGAGAGTAATAGTAATGTATCTTAGAGCACAGTGGTGGGAAGGGGATTGTGAGGGAGGGCTATACCAGTTTAGGGCCATATGCTATCAGATGTTAACATTTATGCAGTCACGGACCTCCGGTGGGTGGAGGAGATGGGGTATCCCTTGGCAAGAAGAAATCTAAAATAAACTTAATCTCCATAGCAGTCCTGTCAAATGTAGGTATAGAGATTGTAGCACATTGGTATCTGTCTGATGTAGTAAAAATTAGTTACTTTAGAGGTTAATCTTTTCATAAACATTTTATGGATTTAAAATCCTTGTGGATTCTTAAGTTGTCTGATACTATAGTTTGCATGTACTAAGAACCAGAAATATAAATGTAGTGCTAGTAATACCCATATAACAGAACAATCAGTGTCAAAATTTTCTTGTACTTAAGTCATAATATTTTTGCAGATGTGCTGATTTTCATAATAGCTATTATGATTATCTAGAAATAGAACTTATTAATAACTTATCAGAAACCTATTTTAGTAAATTTGTTGTTTTTAAATTTATGGTGTTTAAGCATTTTTATATTATTGTTAATAATATTTAATTTATTAAATTAATTGGGGTTTTTTGGTACATACTTATTATCATAATGTAATAGTTGTAATAGATGTTCATCTCAAAGCTTGTGATAATTCTTGTGTCCTAGATTAGTCCTCTTTTCTAACTTTGCCTTGAGTGGTTCTCTATGGTACAGTGTTTAAAAAAAAACCTCAATCACCTAGGAAGCTCAAAGTCTGGGATTTTGCAAATTAAGCATCTCTGCAGTTGGTATAATTTATTTAGCTAGCATGAGATCAATATATAATAATGACCTTTGAGATTTTTCTAACACTTTTATTTTATGTGTTTTACATTTATTATTAAATTGTCCCAACAATCCTGTGATAAGTACTGTTATTATTCTCAATTTACCTGAAGCCCACAGGTTAAGTGGTAGAGCTTGAATTCAACTCCATTTTCTTAACTACACCACTTTCTTAACTTCTACTTATTCTGTCTATTAGCCTAGTGTAGGCTGACCCAGATTAGTTTACTAATTACCACCAGTGGTACTACTGGTTTTAATTTAAGGAAAATAATCCAGATTCTTCTCAAAGTGGTTATTTCTTGTCACTCATCAAAGCAGGCTCTGGTGTGACCTGCAGCTTTCTGTCTCAGATAGTTCACTCAGCATTCACTTAGCATAGGTAGGCAGTGGCTTTATATTTTTAATATCTTGCTCTAGTGGTTTTAGGACATCAGGGAGGGATATGTTGGACATTGCTTGCTGATCAGTGTATCCCTGTTCAAGCACTCTTACTCCTTCTCACCTTTGGTCACAGATTAGTTATCGTAGGGTGTTTTCCAGTGTTCATATAGGAAAGCACTGTAATGGCAGGAACAATGCTGAATGGCAGTGTATTGCAGTTGTTTTGCTTTCCAAGTAAACATTTCTCTTCTAAAAGTTTAAGTTTGCATTTAGATCTATTTATAAAATGTGCTTTATGTTTAGCTGGAAGGTAGCTTTATCTATCTTACTGTCCATTTATCACATTATCATATGTTTTCTGGTGCTTCAACATTATCAGGATAGCATACTTTTAACAGTAGAATAAAATTTAAAGGTTATGTCTAACAGTCATCTTATTTACATTTAAACCCTTTTAGCATGGTAACAGTTTTATTTCTGGACAGTATTTTTGGCACTTCTCATTAGCCAATGAGCAATAAATGCACTTGGTTTTGGCAAGTGTATTGTCAGAGTTCAGTTGTTAATATAAAGCAGTCATTTACTTAATGATCCCTTTTTTTATTCTCACACAGAAGAAAGAGTCTTCTAAATCCAGAGTCAAGAAAAAAGTGACCAAGGTCGCAGAAGCAAAAAAAGTAATGAAGAGAAATTTTAAAGTGAATAAGAAAATAACATTTACTGATGAAGGAGAGGTAAGAGTCTTAAATGCTTTATTTCTGATTTACAGCTCGTCCTCAAATAATGTCCTTTCATTATAATGTTGATAGAATGTTGTAGGAACCTTAGCTCTTGTTTACATCAGTTTGCCCGTGGGAAATTGGTTGCACAGTAGGTCAATTTACTTAACGCCCCAGAACCTATCAAGGATGTTAAGTGAGGATTTAATGTATGTTCCAAGTATTATAAAGAGTTTGACTGTCCTGCTGACTTACCATTCGCTAATGAGAAAAAAATGTTTCTTTTAAATATGCCAGGGCAGTTTCTTTCATTGTTTCTGCAGGCATTCCATCAACTATACTTAGCTGTAGGCAGGAATGTTTTATTGACAATAAGCTTCCACAGTGGAAGAAATGGAGGGATGGTAGTTGTTGACTTTGCTTACTACTCTGTCCTCAGCACTTAGAACAGTATCTAACATAAAAAATCCTCAAACAGGTTGTTGAATGAATGAACCATTGTTTAATACTCAATAAAATAACAAAGTTTTTTATACCCACTGTAATATATCACGTCCGATATTGCATCATTAATATAAGTACTGCCTAAGCAACCTATATCCCGTGACGTTTCCTTTTAATTCTGAAGTTAAGAAAGAGTTGGGTGTTTCTTCGGAGAAGGGGCTTTGCTTTAGAAGCCCAGATTTGCATCCATAATATGGAGTGAAATGATGTATAAATCATATAAAAACTAATGAAGTGCAATTTAAAGTTGTTGGTAGTTGCAGAGGAAGCCTATGTAATTGATAAGCAATGAATCTTTATGAAATTACTAAAAAGAGGTCAGCACCTAAGAAAGGCTAAATTAGAATATAGATGAATTACATCAGATGCATACTGTAAAACAAGGTTAGTGCTGTTAACATAATGAGGTTCCTTACTGTGCACCTAAGTTTAACCACACAGATTATACCAATTAGCTCCAAGGTGAATATAAATCCTTAAATATAAAATGTGTCACTGTAAACTTATTTTTGATCAGCACTCCATGTGGTGTGAGCCACATGGAAAATTCTGATCTAAATCTCCGAAAGAAATGCTGCTGTATGTTCAGCCCACCGAGGGATGGACTTTCTCACTCTGAAAGAAAAAGAGGTGAAGTGACTGCCAGCATGCCTGCGCATGCAGGACATTTGTGAACCCCATTAGTTGCCAAAAGTTGAGACTCTGTAGGAATCTCATCCTGAAGAATGACTGGTGGCGACAAGAGGGGAGGAGGCATTAATACCTATGACGTGTGTGCCTACAACCTCCATTTGCCTGCTGGTGAATTAGCAGTCTTTCAAAAACAGTGGCAGCTACTTAAATACTTCTGGTGACCACTTACTAGGTAAAATAGGAAAACCACTTTTTGTCTAAATTGTCTAGTTTTACAGTTTTAGGCCTGGGAGATTGTTGAGTCCAGCAAACCTTATATTTCAGAGAAGGACACAGATGCTCAGAGATTAGGTAATTTATTAGGTGAAAAAGTCAGGCTACTAAGCCAGGTCTCCCAATTCCCAGATCAGTGCCCTGACTTTTGTGTCACCTCATATGTGTACATGCACTGTATGTGTACAATCATGTAGGTTTGAGCAGGCCTGTGAAATCCAAACCGATTTTCTTCTTTATGCTTAGTTATTTCAGTTTTTATTTGTTATACCAGTTGATAAGTGATCCATCCATCAATTTTGAGCAACAAAAGTGTACCAGATACTTGGCTGGGCTCTGAGAATACATGAATAAGACATACACCTGCCCTCAAGGAAGTAAATTTTAGTCAGAAAACCAGAAACGAGGAGACTGACACAACCCAGTGCAGTCAGAGAAACTTTGGAGGTGCACAGGCTCAATGGCAGCTGACAGGGAGGGGCACTGTGGTCAACCTGCCTGCGGCCTGTGCGTATCAGCTGGAATCAGGTGGGCGGGATTAGAACGTCCTAAGAACACTGTTTGAAATGATGCTGAGGCAACTGCCTTCTCCTTCCAATTTAGTTTAGGATATTTTCCTTTAACTTGCTCTCATTGGCTAATGGCAGCATTGCATTAACTGGAATAGCTTTACTGTGGCTTACTCATTTTAATTACAAAGTTTGTTAGAAGGTTTAAGAAATATAGGTAGTAAGACAGAAAGTGTATATATGCACAATTTCAAAATCATTGTACAAAAGGAAATGGTTTTCTGTTGATGTCCCTGCCTCCTGTCCCATCCTGATTCTTTTCCCTGTCTACAGTTGGTTCAGCAGTGGCCACAGATGCAGAAATCTGTCTCGAAGGACGCTGAGGAAGAGGACGACACTGGTGGTATCAACTTAGACAAAGCAAAGCAAAGGCTTCAAGAAGAGGACAAATTTGACAAAGAAGAGTATAGGAAGAAAATTAAGGCAAAGCATCGGGTAAGCTTTTTCCATCATGAATTCATATTGAGTGAAATTTAATATGTTCCTATGTAAACCTAGATATTCATTAATAATCATATTTTTTTAAAATTTTCTTTAGCACTTCTTTTTCTGTGGCTACTTTGTCATGTTATCTGTTCCTTCTTTAAATGGGTAGAGGCTTTGTATATTGACTGGTTTCTGAGAATGTCACCTGAATCTGCTTTTGGTTGTGGTGACCCAAATAATATTAATTTTTTTTTTTAAATTAAAGTTTTAATTTTGGGCCCTGGCTGGGTAGCTCAGTTAGTTAGAATGCTGGTCCAATACACCAAGATTGTGGGTTCAGTCTCCAATCAGGCACAAATAAGAATCAACCAATGAATGCATAAATAAGTGGAACAAAAAATTGATGTTTCTCCCTCCCCCACCCCCCTTTTTTTCCTACTCAAATCAATAAAAAACATAAAAAAGTTTTAATTTCGAGATATTTATAGTTGCACATGTAGTTATTAGAAGTAATGCCAAGAGATCCCATGTGCTTCATTTTTACAGTTTGTCACTTCAGGAATGTTACAGAAGTGAAAAATTGTAGTATGTAGCCTTTCGTGATTGAGTTTTTTCACTCAGTCTAATTCTCTGTGTCAATTCATCCAAGTTGTTGTGTGTACCAGTATTTCATTCTTCCTGTTACTGAGTTGTATTCCATGTTATGCATGTACCACTGTTTGTTTCACCAGCCACACATCTGAGCAACATTAGTGTTGTGTGAAGTTCCAACTAAATAGCTACCCCCCAACCCCCAAGCCCCCAATAGCACAATTACTTGGTAATGGATACAAGATTAAACTTATATTAAAAGGAAAAGGAAACCTTATAAGAGAGAGTGCTTCTGTGTAATATGCATGTGCCCCATTGGCTTTAAACTTACCAGTTTTTTCTTATGATATTGCTGTCTTTTCACACTACCTAATTTCCATAAAAGTAGACATTTTGTTAGATAAGTCAATTAATGAAATAAAACATATTTACATTTTTAAAGAAGCGTCTGCAGTCTACCCCTGAGACAGTGAATGATTTCAGGGTATTACAACGTCATATCCAGGAATCACTGCTATAATATTAAGTTCTGTATTAAGAAACTTTTAAACTTTTCACTGCGGACATTATTAACTGTATCCTGAGAAGGATTCTTAGAGTTTTTGACTTCTGTTTGACCTTGTAACTATTGAATGACCCAGTAAATTTTTTTTTAAAGAGCAGCAATTCTCATTTCTTTTAGGATTTGATGCAGCTTCACAGTAGCATTTGGCGAATAAGAAAGAAGTAGATATTGAAGGTAGCTTCAGGGATAGAAATGAACTGAGAAAACATTTCAGAAATAGGGAGAACTAATGAACCTGAAATACACTGGTTGCAGTTGTTGGGTATTTATTTTATTGAGAGAACTAAACATTTCCTGCATTGCTGCTTTTAGTATAGTACTTTAGATAGAACTAAAAATTTTAATAATATTGAGTGTCAGTAGCTTGTCCAGTCAGCTATGTCTGCTTCAAGTATTTATACAGGGGAAGATGGAGCCCGAGAACATTTTATTCTTTATTTTTAAGTTGTAGCCAGCAGTAAAAGAAATGTGAAGAATTTAATATTTTCCCCTCTTGTCTTCCCTTTCACCCCTTTTCGCCACCATGTGTGAAAGTTTCTACTGTATCCAGGTAGTGAAATATTATTTCTGAATCCTTTAGAAACTTAATTTCAAATTGACTAATCATACATTTATTACACATTTCTGTGCTAGGCTGTGAAGATAGAATACTTAAAGTACATGTGTGTCTCTGTCCTCAGGAAAATAATTAAATTTTACTTAACTGTGGATTTTCTGTCACTGAACAAAAGGCTTTTGAAATCTTTTTTTAAACATTAAAATTTTTGGAATGAGTAGTACATTCATATTGTTTCAAAATCAAGATCACAAAAAAGTGTTACTTCTACCTATATATCATTCTTATTCATACCTTCACCCCATAGGTAACTACTTTTATTATTAATGTATCCTCCACTTTTTTATGTAAATAGGAATAAAGAAAAATTCATATTGTTATTTTCTTTGTTACATGAGAGGTACTAAGATACTGTAAATATATAGTCTGCGTGTTTTTATTTCCACTTACTTTTGAGCTTTGAAATAATTCATTTTCTTTGGACCATTGTTAAAATGTAGCATATGATTTTTAAATTGTCATGGTGATTGTCTCCCAGCAAAGTTGAACAGAGCAGTTTTAGGTTTGCATAGTCATGAGAGAATGTACAAGAACTTTATATACTGGAGGTTTTGAAGTCAGTACCTCTGTAATTAAAATAGACATTATGTCTTTTTTAAAAACAAAGTGAAGGTTGTTATTTTATGTAAAATAGGTATATTCTGCACAATGTGTTCTGTGGCACACCTTCCATATTAGAAGTTGAAAATATGTAGCCTGAAAAAAGCACAAGGAAGTAACTAAAAATAGTCTTCTATTCAGTTTTAATGCACATGTTTCTTGACACAAATATGATTAATTTATTGGTATTTTTATTCATAAAGTTACTATTTACCTATATAAGTATCTGTGTATTGAATTAGAGGAACTTTCACATTCATGAGCACTTTGGAATTAGTATGTGTATTATGGTAGAGTACCTAAGACACAAATCAGTGCTCAAATCAGCGATGCACCGAGCTGCTGTGGATTGGATTCCTGTGTTAAATGGCAGGTTTCAACATTTGGTGTAATGTTTGATGGAAAGAGTGTGGTGGAATACTTGCATTTGAATCCTGAGCCTGGCATTACCTAGTCCAACCTGGGATTACTAGTCACCAGTTTGGACTACATTTTCCTATTCTGAAAAACAAGGGAGTGGGAATTGGAGTCAATTGCAGATGATCAGAGAGATCATCTGTGTGTGTTGGTAAGACATGGGAATGAAATGCTTGAAAAATGGAATTTTAATTTGTAATTTTCCTTTGCTGACAATTTTGGTTCCTTGCTTGATGATAAGGCTTCTTTCTTGTTCACTTATTTTTGAAAAGTTACTAAATTTTTACTTCAAAAATGAACTATATTATTATCCTGCACAGATTATTTTATCTTAATTGCTCTAGCTGAACACATTATTGGTTTTTGAAATTGTATGTTTTTTGTAACTCACTATATTACCTACTATAATGTCAATTCTTAGTTATTCTAGCATAAGGTTTTACCCAGGGCAACTGTAATTATGTTTCCCTTGAAACTGCTGCTTCTGATTTTGTTATTTCTATGAAACTGTATGAAGAATTGTATGTCCCTAAAGAATACTTGTAATACTAACTTTAGGGTCTAGGAATAAGCTTTACTTCATGAAGACAGAAAAAGGTAAAGAAACTATTGACACAAAATTATGAATGAGGAATATACCTGAAAGAATTTTATATGTGAAAAGAAAACTCTGTAAAAATCTATAATATAATTCTGTATTTAACACATACTTTAATTTTTTAACTGTATCAGTTTTAGAAGTTTTCATAAACTCCAGAGTATTCTTTTAGCATATTCGAAATATTTCATGATTACTTTTTGGTTTAAAAGGATAAGATATTTAATATATAAGTGAATTTAATCTTAGTAATTCTGTTTGGAAGTAGTTGTTTTGCTCCTGTTTAAAATTGACGGCCTTTCGCCATACTTTTGAGTGCGTACTCAGCCTTTGTAATGTAGGACTTTGCTGTTCTTTTCCCACCTGTTTTTCCTGCATGCTGTTACATCTGTCCTTGACTCATATTTTCATCTGCCAAATTCTGAAAGCTCTGTAATTTGTACTGTGACTCCAGTAAATATATTTCTCCTAAAGATTTAAAAAGTGAGCGATAAGAATTTTAACTAGTTTATAGCAAAAAATAAAAAAATTAAAAAAAATTCCAGCCTCACAGGGATTAGAATTTTATCTGCCTGTTTGTTGGAACTTGTAGCTACACACGTGGAAGACTTCGGGGCCCTTGTATAACTACTTTAGGTTAATTAGCAGCTTTATTTCTCTTCATGAGGCTTTAATGTAGCCATTAAACATCATTTTCTTCTGAGACCATTCTGGTCTTTAGTTTCCCCTGGCAATTCATGAGTAACTTTACCTAACTAGGCCTATTACTGTTTTCTCTGCTGAATCTCTTGAAACCATTCATCAGAAGTAGAATTACCGCACAAGCTACAATTTTTGCATATAAAGCCATTAATAAATTGTAAAGGCAAAAACACTACTTTTGCATGGAAACAATATTTTTTGATAATTCAATCAGAGCCCTGAAAGACGGGTCATGGATCACATCACCGAAAGGATTTTAATTTCATGGAGCGAAAATCTCCTCTGTGGTGTGTCACCATTCTTAGTTCTGAAAGATTACTTGTATTTAGGAAGATAATATCTGCTCTGACAACTCAGAGTTGAGAGAAGCAGTTCATTAGGAAGTTCTCTAGTTCTCTTTCATTCCCTTGAAATTTGCTTCGAGTGCTGTGTCCATTTTGGATTGTGTTCTTCGGTAACATAGTCACGTCTCAAGATACGGTCCTGGAGTGCTGGCAGAAATTACTTATTACTAATATGAACATATGGAAGTTAGCAGAGAATTAAAGGGACTTTTAGGAAAATCTGTTTTGTTGTTAACACAGAGTTTAGTTGGCATGTAATTCAGGTATCTTAAACATAAATTTATATGGTAGCCAAGAAGGAGGGAAGCAATAACCATCTTAGAAATAGTGAGGACAGAACATGAACAATAGTACATGGTAGCAGTTAGTTACTTGGACCTTACACTAAATGCTTTATATATATTATCATGTTATATGCTAAAAATTAACTTCTGAAATAAGTGAGCGACCTCATTTTACAGATGATAAAATTAAGACTTAGAAGGGTCAAGAAGTTTGTCCAAGGCCCTACAGCTTATCCATAGCAGCTTTGGGACTCATTATACCAAGGCCGCTGTTACTGTGCAGACTTTGTTTTTAACTATTCAGAGGCATTCCTACCTAATTCAGACCATCAGGGGTTCTTTTATAACGGGGCAACTCTGAAACAATGCATAAAAAGGTGGATGATGATAACAAGAATGGAGGATTTTGAAGAAGGAATAATAAATGATGGAAATTATTCACATTTCCAGAGCAAGGAATAAAAAAATTGGTAAAAGTTTGCAGTTTAGTACCCCATACAAATATTGCCTTTCCCTGAATCTTCATTGCATAGCTATGTAGTTACTAGTCCCAAAATCCAGTTTTAAGTACCAGTGGCCCTTTAAGAATGTAGGGCATGTTAGAGACTGGTATGGCTTATCGTGTTTTAGGAAATTTCATTAATGTCAGAAATGTCATTGTGAGGGCAAGGAACTAAGCATCAAATGCTTAATTCTAAGATGGATTTTATGAATAAAGCTATTTACAGTGGAGGGAAAGACACTTCCTATACAATCCTACCCTCTTTCCATTTTCAGCTCTTCCTACTTACCATCACAACCAGGTTTATTATAAAAAAGGAGCTGGCCTGTTTACCACACAATGTTTGCCAATAATTTAAAGATGCCTGCTTGGGAGGTTTCTGTTCTTACTCTCATAAGCTTATAGCATCTTGTGATACCGAACTGAACATCTTAGTACTTGAACTCTTCTTCATTCCAGTTTCTAAAATGAGACAAATACTCAAAATCGCATAGATCTTATCAACTGTGTGTCAAATCTTTGAGCTGTTTATTATCTCTATTTTTCTTAAGTTCTTTGTTTGGTGGATTTTTTTTTAACAGCACTTGGTGTTTGAGAGGTGCAGTGGTTGTTAAATTGACGGTCAATAGCTGGAGACCGGGGTTAAGAAGCAGGGGTAGAGTTTGGTACGAAGGGAGCTAAAGGGTCTGACAAGATTAGGTCATAGACTACAAAGACTGTGTTTATTTTGCCCATTCTGTATACCCAGAACCTACCATGGGGCCAAGAATTAATTAGCGAATCAGTGTTTCCATGTAAATTTTTCTCCTTATCTTCATATCCTTGTAATTGTTGCATATTTATATATCGAAGGCCATTTTTTTTATGTTGTTTAAATGTAACTCTGTTGAATATCAGCCCCCAACCTTTTTGCATGGGGATGGGGGTGGTCGGGGAGGAAGGTTTCCAGATGATTCAAGTGCATTACATTCAAGCTCAGTTCCTGCCGTGCGGCCTGGTTCCTAACAGGCCCAGAGGGTGGGGACCCCAGGAATAGACAACAAATTAACCTTGTTGTGTTCTGAGTTCCTGGGAAGGTTTCAGGTTTATGAGGATTTTGTTCTTGGAGGGGAGAGAATATCTTCAGGGCCAAAAATCTTTGTAAATCCTTTCACTCACTTTTGTTGACCAATTTTCACTCCTGAGAAAGAGGTTCCTCTAATACTGCAATAGGGATGATGTCCCTTCCTTCTCTATGTGACAGCTGGGAACCCAATTCCTTACCACACTGGCACAGTTGCCTGAGCTTCATACAAATAGGTTGTGCTATTACCACCTCCTGAAATAATGAATTGTATTTCCAAATCTACAAATTTCCAAGATGGCCATAGAAAGAAAATTGTGTAAATACATAGTCCTGACTGCCAGTGAAATTCATTTCATTGTACTTTTTTTTCTGAAAGCTAAGTACGTGTGTGTGTGTGTGTGTGTGTGTGTGTGTGTGAGAGAGAGAGAGAGAGAGAGAGAGAGAGAGAGAGAGGAACCAAAAGAAGTATAACAACATATATAAAGGGAGTATGTTATACCTTGAAATGCAGTTTTCCTACTCTTCTGTGGTATGTGAATTTGATTTTATTATTGAATTTCATGTTCTTATATTTAATCATTTGTAGCATGGCAGAACTAAAGACAAAATAGTGCCTTCTTTTTGTGTGGCATAAAATAAATAGCTTTTGGTAGTAATCCTCAAAAATGAAATAGGAAAATAAAGGATTTAAAGCATTTGGACCACATAAAATTAAGGTATGTGGAGGGGAACCTCGGTTACTGAATCTAATAAAATTCAATTATATTTTCCTCTCAAGTCATTGTACTCCAACCTTTTATCATTATGTCTTGTCCTTTATAACATCTATAATTTATATACTTGTTTTTTAAAAAATAAGTTTTCCTGCCTTAATAAAGGGAAAAAATCGTACTTTCTTTCCTTTATCTATTTCCCAAATTACGGATTACCATAATTCTACTTCCTGTTCTCCTCTGTCTAAAGACTAATTTATATTCTTGCCTCTTTTCAGATAAAATGTTTAACATGGCTTTTTAAGATAATAATGAAAAGTTTTCTAATTTTCTTTTTGTTTCACCCAGTATTAAAAGTTATTATTTTTATTGCTCTTTAGTTTCATGTCCAAGTCATGTTCACTTCATATTGTAAAGGTTTTGGATGTCTCTCATCTATCTGAGACTTGTGGCAGAAATCTTATAATTCTTAAGGAAAGATTTATCCCATTTGCATGTATATGTAAATTCTGATAACCAATTGAAATCTGAAATATATCCTTCACTGACTATAATATTGTGATTAATACTGGAGTTTGGTAGTAGTGAGAAAGCGTCAATATAATTTTTTTGTACTCTGATTAAATTGGCCAGATGAAAAGTCTCAGAATACAGGTTATGTTTACTTGTTTAGAAATAGAAATGGTGTTTCTGATGTGAACATATCGAGGCTATTCTTTGGAACATTGAAGTACCATTTTCAAATACTCTTAATGTGTTGGGAGAAGGCCAGCTACTGGATAATTATAACGAAAATCTGTGTGAGTGTTAAATGTAGTTAATTATCTGTTAAGATGGGCAGAAATTAAAGAACGTCCACAAAATGCAGGAAAAAAATGCTGTCAGTATGAAAAGACCATTATGTAGCAGATCATTATTAATAATAAAAGGAAATGCAACATTTATCTAAAGCATATTGATAAGATAAAATTACTATGCACCTACAAAGTTAAACTTTCTAACGGAGGAGCGTGGGGTATAGAAATGTGCTAGGGATGAGGGAGTTGAGGACGATTCCATAGACCCAGTTTTAGTCTCAGGTTCACCACTTACTGGCTTTGTGATGACAGACAAGTTACTTAATCATTTTGCTCTTCAATTTTTCATCTATAAAATGAGAATAATAATACTTCAAAGTTTTGTTAATAGGTTTAAAAATATATGTAAAATGCTTAGCACACTGCTGATACTTAATAATTCAGACCTATTACAGTTAGAAATAACAGTAGTAATGCTGTGCTAATGGGCAGATACATTCTTATAAATGTACAATTTTATTACTTTCTAGTTATTGATGTTTTTTATGGAGGTAGTTTTAAAATTAGTTTAAGTAACACAACACTTGAAAGCCACTGTGGTCTTTGTAGAATAACATAAGGTACTGCTCTGCTTAATTTTACCTTCAAAAAATGAAAACTTTTTTTTTTGTAGAAGATAGAACTAAATTGTGTGCCTGTGAAAGAGAGAGGAGAGATAAAATTACAAATACATGCATCCACAAACTGAAACTGTCTTTCAGACTAAGCACAATTATGATCAAGTGTTTTAAATTCTTTTCTTTAATATTTTGCTGCCTTCATTTATTTTGTAGTCTGCTAATGTTTGTGGAAAATCAGTAATTGGTACAAACTTTTATGGAAAATTTGGGTGCAAATGTTTAGAAACTACCATCCATTACCTTTTCTCCCCTCCCACAAATTAAGGAAACATTGAGATTATTTACTTCAGTGGCAGAACAACTCTCCTAAACTCTTTAAGAGCTAGTTCAGGGATAGAATGTGATAAGAGCTATTGCATTAATTGGCTGCTTGTTAAAATAATACGAGGTCTTATTTTCTTTTGTTATTAAAGTCACATTTGTTAAAGTCTTTAAACCCTGACATTTTAACTTTTTATTAGAATGTGTCAGAAAAAAAGCACTAGACTTGACATACAGAGACCCAGGTTTAAGATCAACCTCTGTCACTTACTAAGCTCTTTGACAATGAACAACTCAAGGTCTGGGTTTTTGTTTCTTTATCTTTACTTTTTCTCTAACTTTGGTCTGCAACTCTCAAGTATCTTTAGAATGTTGTTCTATATAATTAATTGCACATCGTTGAGTTTTACCTGCCCTTTATTTGTATATTTCATTTGGAAGTCAAAGTAACACCTATTTCCTTCAAAAGTGGGATAGAGAACAAATAATAATCACAGAAAGTCATAATGTAACATTATGCATTAGGGGTGTGACACATTCACAGTTACCATTTGAATTTGAATTTTTTTTAGTTTCACTTAGTATTTAGCTTTTTTACTGTGTAGTCTGAAGCTGTAGAAAGTGAATCCCTGAGCTCTGTGAACTCTCTTCCTCTTTGAGACTTTCAATGTTTATGTTCTCACTTTGTCACAAAGGAGTCTGTAAAGCCAGCTTATGGTGGCTAATAGCAATTACTTGTCCTTTTCAATGTTGTAAGCAACAGAGCAACCTCAGGTCTGTTCAGAGTGTGTATTAGAATAGGCTTTTGAATCTGGAGAAAGCCATGTATATACAATATAAAGTATAATGGTAATGATAGAGTACCCAGATTTAGAAAACTTGTTAATTCTCTTGTTAATGGATGTTTAATGTAATAGTTATCATGGTTGCAGTTTCATATTACTTCATGAAAAGAAAATTTAAAAAATATATAAATTGTTAGCAATGTACTTTGGATTGAGAATGGCCTTTTCATTATGTTAACACCTTATTCTTGAAGAGAAAAACAGGTTTTCATTTAAAACAAAATTCTTTTCAACTTTATCTGGATCATTTTGTTTTGAATTTTAATATTGTACATTTTTTTTGTTTAAAAACTGTTACTGTTGCATTTTCTGACTTTTATTATCATTGGAAAATAAATGGGGAAATTACAAAGCAATTTAATAAAATAATATGCTTTATAAGAATGGTCTTTCATTGCTTTTTTGTTTGAGAAAATATTGCCACCTTTCTAAGACCCCAAAGATGAGAAATTCATATCCTTATAAATTCTATGTTTAATTTAAACAGAGGAAAAGGGAAATAGTCAAGATTGCATTTTTTTCCTTCTTTTTATTCTAATAACCCACATTGATTACCAGTCATATATCCCTAATTGTACTAAATACTTTTATATGTTATTTTATATAATTCTTATACCGATTTTATGAAATATGTGCTCCTGTTATCTTCACATTTAGATGAGAAAATGAGAGAGAATATAAATAAGCTAGTAAGTGGTGGAAATGGAATTTAATTCTAGATCTGTTTGACACATAGTGATTACGACTATGTGTGCCAATCTCATAAATACGTATTCAGTTATGAATGAAAAATAAGTGTCATGTATCGGTTGGCTTAAGAAAAAGCTGTTATGAATGTGTAGTCTGATTTACATCTAATAGATAGAAATTTGTATGTTGCTGATTTTTCTCCCTCTTCTCACAGGAGAAAAGATTGAAGGAAAGGGAAGCCAGAAGAGAAGCCAATAAGAGACATGCAAAGGTAAGGAAGGGTTTATATTTTAATGAGAAAGTGTTTGTAACACTGACTGGAATTTAAATACTCTTCTTTTCCATCTGCTTTTTACATTTATTTATACATCATGACATTTGGATTGGATTTTAAGTCTTTGTGTGTGCCTGTCATTTACTTTCTCATATTAATTTGTTTTCTCTATGATGCAAGATGAAAAATGCCTAAGATAACTTGTTTATTGGCCTTTGTGCTACTACTCCACAACCTTTTTCATTATATATCGCACCTGTTAAATATAGGCGGTGGTTAACTCTGTCAGCTAGGCCTGATAGGATTTTAAACTCTCATCTTTAAACTTGGTTAGACAGTCTATGTGAGACCAACCTGATAATAGATAACTGGAAGCATTGGTGCTTCAATTCAACTCCTAGAATCTAGGGGAACGCTCTCTGTGTGTCCCATTTTCATGATATATTCTATGAACAGTAATTTTCTGTAAGTATATATACAGTTTTGCTGAAATATATATGTACAATAGTCAACACCATCCATGTGCAGCAGTAATTTTTATCTGGTGTGTTTGACACCAAGAAAGGTTCAGTTTCTGCATTCTAAGGACGTTTAGGAGAAATGATTTCCTAAAACCAGGGCCCTGTAATGTACGTCATTTCTTACGCTTTATCTCTTTATGCTGTGCCTGACTATCCACAATTTCTTCTTGGCAGTTAGCAAAGATCCAGCTCCCTTGAGTAAGCCCATAATGTTCTTTGTCATTTTTTTCCATGCTGACCGTAGCACTCAGAGAGCAAGTCAGAGGTGATAACTCATGTTATAGCTCTGAAGTGGGAAACAATTACTCTACAGTGCAAGATGAAAAGACTGCTTATATTCAGTATTAAATACCATTCTGCCTTCAAAGGTGCCCGAGACGAGGCTACATTGTGTGCAGCCTGACTGCTAAATCAGATGGTGGATTCTGCATATGCCTTTAAAATGCAGATGGGAACTCTCATGGCATGGAAATTAGATCTGAGGGCTGTACTGGAAAAATTTAAATCTTAAGAAGGAAATTTTAAATCTAATGAAAGCATTTGATATTTATGAATGAACGTTGCATGGTTCATATAAAAACATTCCTATTTATTTCACTAAGAAGCTCTCATTTCTGCATGTAAAATTATAAAATGAAAGTTAAATCTGGAGCCTAAAGAAAGCCCTGTTTCTATATTTCCTTTGTGTGTATTCATGCATATTTGTGTATTACTAAATATGGGTTTTGTTTTTTTTATAGCTGATACTATATGCTTTATTTTTCATAGTGTTTAAACTGTAAGGTATTGCTCTCACCCTTGAGCTTGCCTCTTCTGCCTTTTTTTTCCTCATTAATTGGTGTAAGTATTTGGTTTTGATACTGTGCCGGCTGGGAAATATACAGACAAAAGGCTGTAAAGGCCAGCAGAGCTCACGTTTTCCATTGGGGCAGATCTCTAAAGTGAAATCCTCCAGCCAGGCTCATCCCTTTAGTCTTCAGTCCCTTCCATATTTGTCATATGTGTTTGTTTTTTGACATTTAAGAAAGGAGGAGGAATTTATTGTCAAGAGGACATCTCCTTTCTCGATAACTACCAAGGATTGTACTGGGAACAAGTAGAAGAGGCTTTGTAGTTGATGTGGATTTGCTGCTCAGCCAGGAGTTTTCAGTGGTCAAAGGCTGTGTTTTAGTCTTACTCTGAATAGTCAAGCTGCCTCCTTTCATAGCCTTGTCTGAGTGCTCAGAGGTGGCAGTCCTCTTGTAAGAGTAATATCAGCAGAGGGATGAGTGGATAGGTTGTAGCCAGGACTAAAACGTTCCTGGCGACACCAAAGACTGCAGCAGTGACAGATTCAGGCTGACTGACGGAGCCTGAAGGAATTAACTTAGAATCAGTCTTTATACACGGGGCTTTTTTCAAATGAAAGTGATAGGGTTGGAGGCCCTCATGGCTTTTCAGGTGTCCCTTTGGAAACACCCAGAAAATACTATTTGGAAGGATTCTGTAAAGTGATAATGGCCCAACATTCTCTGATGTCTAAGAAGTATAGAGTATGAATGATCAGGTTTCTGTTGTCTGTGTGTGTTTGCTTTAAATGATGGATATGATAGTCCTAGAGTAAACTTTGTCCTCTGTTTAGTATATTTAAAAATAATTGTGTGATTTGAGGCTGTACCTTCTGAGCCCCTTTGGTCAGCTTCATTCTAGAACATCCTTCAGTCACCGAACCTGTAAGATTTCCAAACGGTGCTTTAGTTGTGGAAACAAAGAGTACACTTCCTGGTATGGAAAGTCTAACCATACCAGGAAGTGTAGTCTTACCTATTTATAGCTATTTTAAGAAATCAGTGCATAGAAACTGAAAGTGTGAGAAAGGGACTCACATAGCTGTCTTTCTGCCCTATTTGTGCTTCTGTCAGCAAATACACTTATGAAGAACATAGAGGACACAATATTTTTTTAAATTGGAAAGAAGTGTTTTGAGTAAAAGCTAATGGATTTATCTTTATTTCGAAGAAAAGAGATAATGATAATGTGAGTTTTTTTCAATGTTCTAAATGATGGTTGGTGGTTATCTCTTCCCTGAAATAGGAAATATTCCTAAGAAAATTGCTTCAAAGCCCAAGTACAGTAAAATAAAGGTGGAATGAACCTCTCAGGAATCAGTTACAACTTTTTGTTAAAAGATAGATCTAAGGTCGGCCTAAAATATGTTACATGCAATGTCAGGAGTAGGAGAGAAATACAAAGTTGAAATTTTCAAGGTTTTCTGGATACCCAGTATTTAGTGATTTGGGAGATAGAGGTTTTTGGATATCAAGACTGTAGTAGAAAAATATTTGAAATGCACAATGGACTTTTTTAAAATTTTACTTGACAGGATGTTGTATATACTTACAACTTAGAAATTTTAAACTGAGACCTGAAAAAATATTTTCAGCAATGATCAATAAACCACATTGCTTTTTGGGTTTAGGGACGTTACATAACCCTGGAAATAGAGCACCTCATTATCCAGCTAGATTACCTCATGTTACTTTGATGGTCACAAGTGCTTGTACCAGCCTGTGGTGGCTGGAAGGATTTTGCAGAAATGTAAAGAAAGGAACAGCAGTGCTGAAACTTGAGGAAATAGATCCCCAGAAATGTCTCAGTGCTATGCTGCTTTTGAAAAGAAAGTAGAATTTATTTTTAAAATGTATGAGGTTGATAAAACTGAACACTGAAGATGAAGGAGGAAAGAGTAGAAAATAGCACTTGAACACTGGAAAATTAAGCATTGCTTTGAATGTATTCCAGATGATGCTTATGATCCTTATTTTTAGATATGGGACTATGATATTAAAATAACTAAGATTATACATTTTGAGGTTTAAGTTTAATGGTTGTACATTTTAACTTGATTTTTTTGGTCTGGTTTTTATTGTATTTTTATTCTGGTGACCTTGGGGCACTTTATTTACTAACAAATAGTAATTTTGGGACACAGTGTTTTGGTTACCTAAGATGGTCTCAGTTCTTTCAGGATAGGAGATCCAAAGAAATAGAAATTGTATAATTTTAGGACATAAACAGTCCGGAGAGAGATGATCTGGAGTAGTTTTCTAATGTACTGGTCAAAAATGTCTTTTTCTCTGGCTACCAATAGTTTCATAAAGCAAAGCTCAGTTTATTCATTTTGATAGAAATGTCTTCCTGTTTTTTTCGGCTCTGGAATGTCCTTTCATTTATGAAATAATAATGATTGTTAAAATAATCATTACCTGACAAAGCAAAAATTCAGTCCTTCCCAAACATTTTTTGAATTCTTCCTGGGATATGAAATTTAAGATCTGTAGAGCCTCCACTAGCTTTAAAGCTACTTCAGTAGCTTCCAGGGGAGCTTTTATCTGAAATGGTGGTTCTATTTAAATACATATATACATGCTTAATATTTTAAGAGCAACCAAATCAATGAATGCCAAAAGCAAGTAAATGACTAATCCATTGTCCCTGGCTTCTGGTGGCACGACTGGTTTGTGTCCTGGGCCTACCTGAATCCTCATTCCCTGTTATTGCCCTGTGCTGTTTCTGTATGTACCATTTTACCTCTTTTTTTTTTTCCTTACAAAACACACCTGATCTGTGGTACACAGGCTAGCAACTATTCACAGAAAATTACTCATAGGAAATAGATTAAGGAGAGAAGAACTCTGAACTGAGACTAGTAGCAGGCTGGGCCTGTATTGCTGGGTGACCCTGGGCATGTCATTTCCCTTTCTGAGCTTTGAAGGGTCAAATGACTGATGGCATGGTCATTTTTAATCATGTTTAAATTGTTGCCCTACATAATCTTGATCTAAGATATGTAACAAAAACATAGGAATTGTACTCTGTAATTCCCAGTATAGGTCTTCAGCCTTTTTGAACATTTGTGGATAACTACTTTTTTTCTTCATATCTTACTGTCAGCTTATCTGCTAAAGGATTGTCTCTCATTATAAAGCTACAAACAGATATTGATAAATGTTGGTAATGGTCATTTCTAACTTTTCTAGATCTTAAGCCTTTGCATGTATTCCTTATTGGCGATGTTTTATTGACTAACACCAAATTAAGAATATTTTTTCATTTTGGGAGGAAATTGCTCTTCATTTCCTATGTTTCATATAACCCTTTAAACTCCCCTGGCTTTTTTCTTTTTTCTTTTTTTTAGTATTTCATAATATTGAAATGTTACCGGTCTCTTTCTTTGTTCTTAATACGTTTAGGATTACAAAGGCTCTACAGGATGAATTCATTTCAAACCAAACAGCTTTCTATAAAATTAAAAACAAGATAATAGAAACATAAATTTGTTTATAGTCCCAATTCCCAGAAGAGCAAAGGCGCTCCCTAAAAGTAAATTGCTTTCCCATTTGAAGAGACTGAACTCTTCAGTGGGCACCATTTGCTGCCCTGATACAATCACTTATTTAATGGTGCTCTAAATGAGTCATTCAGTTTCTCTAAGCAATCTGCTCAAATCATACCTTGTTTTGGTACTAAAGTAAGACCCATTATGCTGTCCTTGTACTTTTTAAATAAACAACACTGAGTCTTTCAGATGATATGTGTTTTTCTCTTTACTATCTAAGTTAGTAGTGAAAACCCAAGTAGGTTTAGATTTTATTGTGATTCTAGTGTTTGTTTGGTTTGCTTGAAGATTAATGTAATGGTTTCTTTCTTTCCTTCTCTCTTCCCCCTTCACTGCCTTTATAATAAAGAAGGGGATTACAGATTTGGACTTGTAACTATCTTGTATTATTTAGGAGGTCCTTTCAGTATTGCCTTGTCAGAGAATTGTCCTTCTCGGGTCACGAAGATTTGAAGTTAACTGTGGGAGAGGGGATAGCGCTGTCCCCGATGTCATCTGCATATGAATCCATGCTGTTCTTCTAAGACTCAGCTTATTTAGTTCTCCTTTTAAGATTTTTCTGACCCTCTCGGACATAGTAGACTCCTGCTTTTATAACTTCTATTCCAGTCTCCTGTATAAAGCATCTGATAGTTTATGGCACTTCCTTGAATAGTGCCTGCCTTTCCCTCTCAGCTCTAAGTCTTGTTCTTCTTTGTATCCCTGTCACAGTGCTTGTTTCACAATAAGCACTTAATAAATAAATATTTTAGTGAATGAGCGGGTTAATGAATGGCTTAAAGAGATACAGAACACAGACTTAAAGTTTTAAAATATTTTTTATTGGGTAAAATATACATAGCATAAAATTTGTGTATTAACCACCTTTAAAGAGTACCATTTGGCATTAATAGCAACCACACTGTTGTGCAACTGACACTACTACCCATCTCCAGAGCCTTCGCATTATCCTGGACTGAAACTCTATGCTTTTTTTCTTTTTTTTTTTTTAACTTAAAAAAAAAAGGATTTTATTTATTTTATTTTTAGACAGAGGGGAAGGGAGGGAGAAGGAGAGGGAGAGAAACATCAATGTGTGGGTGCCTCTCACACGCCCTCTACTGGGAACCTGGCCCGCAACTCAGGCATGTGCACTGACTGGGGAATCAAACCAGCAACCCTTTGGTTTGCAGGTCGATGCTCAATCCACTGAGCCACACCAGCCAGGGCTGAAACTCTATGCTTATTAAACAATAGTAATCCTCTATTCCCTCTTCCCCTAGAGTACATCATTTTAAAGAGAACACCCTTATATTCCAAATAACTATTTAGCATATGAGGGAATGAAGACCCTTGATGAATAGATGAGTCTTCCATGGTCTTACAGCTAAATAAGAGCAAAACTGGGCTATATCCCAGATCTGTGGGCGGTTTTCATTTACCTTAACTCCCCCGTATAACAGCATAGAAAGTGTCAGAGCACTGAACATAGGTTAGAGTTTGATTAGATTTAGAGTTGTGTTAGATCTGTCTGGAAAAAGCCCAGCCAGTGTTAATATAATGAGAATGGTTTGAGCAACACTGATGTAACCCGGCAGCCAGGCGAGTGAACGGGAATATGCATGTGTGAATAATGATGACTTCACTGTACTAGCCAGAGTGGGAGGTAGATGCCGTTGAGTGAGCGTGTGTGCTGTGTGGCCATTGCATTCAAAATGACTGAGGGAATAGAGCAACAAATCGGCATTTGGAAACTATTTGGATGATTCAGAAGGGCCCCAGCTTTGGGCACCTGGTGATTGGCAGCTTTATCACACTGCGCCCACTCACGCATCAGGCTTCACGCAGAGTTGTTTGGCGAAACATCAAATCACCCAGGTGACTCAGTCCCACTACAGGCCAGATTTGGCACCTTGCGACTTCTGACTTTTCCCAAAACTAAAGTCACCTTTGAAAGGAAAGGGATTTCGGACTGTTGATGAGATTCAGGAAAGTAGGACAGGGCAGCTGATGGCTATTGGGAGAACTCTGTGAGGTCCCAAGGTACCTACTTCGAAGGGGACTTAGGCATCATTGTTCTGTGTACAGAATTTCGTGTATCTTGTATCTTATTCAATAAATGTCTCTGTTTTTCATATTACATGACTGGATACCTTCTGGACAGACCTTGTGCTTTGTTCAAGGTATCACAATTTATTAATACTACTCTCAGCCTCACCACTTACTAAAGACTGTAACCCAAGTAATATTGAAAGTATCAATAGATCAAGGTTAAATTTACAAAAGGATTTTGTGAAGAGTACCTCTTTCTTTTTTCTTTTCTTTCTTTTTACTTTTCTCTCTCTCCTTTTTATTTATTTATTTTTTTTTGGCGTGGACTCGGAATTGTACCAGCAACATTAGTTTGCAGTATGATAATTTCCATGGCCAGTGTAAAATATAGTAGTGACTAGTAGCTGCTGTCTTTCACTGACTGCCTACTATGTTGCAAATACTGTGATTAAGGCTTTGCCTTCATTGCTGCTTTAATCCTCACAAACAGCACTGTGTTTGTAACTGGTATTATTTTCATTTTTTAGATGAGGTCATTGAGGCTTAGGAAGTTTATGTAACTTTCCCAAGATCACATGGCTGAGACAGGGCAGAGCCCAGCCTTGAATCTTACTTTGCCTCAGTTGTGTTTAAAGTGCTGCCTAACTGGGTGTACTCGTGAGCACACCCAGTGCCCTCCAAAGTTGTTTCTCCTCTCCAGCCTCATCTTATTTGTTCATCATAATTTCAAACAAATCCATTTACTTACATTAATGTTATATATCCTTGATATTGAAACAGAGCATATTAAATTCTGTAAGCAGCCAGGATCCTTTTCAAATACTTGACCCATACCCTATTTGTTAAGAACTTAGTGAATTAACTTAAAGGTTAAAGTGTGTTAATATGTACATAATGGTTTTTCTTTTCTTCCCTCCTTTTCTCTAACTTATTTTTCCTCAAACTTTAGTGTAGGTGATTATATAAAACTATGTGGATTGTACTTCTAAATGACATATATCAAATGTTATCTTGTAAATAGTTTTGTGTTAAATTTCTTTTACCAGAAGAGGTGGAAATCACTGTCTCATATGGTGCGTAGACAGGACCAGCCATCCATGTAGTACTTAGAACCTAAGACAACAGGTATCAGGAAGGATAGGGAGGAAAAAGGAGGGAGAGAATGTCACCATTTCTTAAAGAGAAGGCTATGTCCCCAGTCTTTTAAAGAAGACAAAGTTCATGGGAAAAAATAAGAAAAACTAAAAAGAAATGGAACATAGACAAAGGAGAATGGAGATATAAGTTTTGTACCAGTTCCTAAGGGCCATTATTGATTTTGGAGATAAGTGATAGAATAAAACTGATTCTTAATTTTCAAGTATTAATGGTATCCATTATTCCTGTGAAATACTTTTTTCTGAATAAGGAAGGTCCTTTTGGGGAATGAACTTTTACTTGCTGCAGTGTTATATGTAGGCTACAGAGTGACCAAGCTTTATTGGCCCTCCTTTAAGCTATTAAGACTTCTCTTGGAGACCGCCGTAAGCCAGTGTTCTAAAAAGAAAAGTTAGTGGTGGCTAGAAGAGTTTGTTACTGGAGGTAATTAATGGTACTGAAAATGTCATTTAGAAGAACTTGTTTTTCTCACTGACATCTTTTTTAATCTTCTAAGGAATTATATATGGAATGTTTTGAAACTATAAAACTCTGTTTAGCTAATCTTGTTACTGTTGTTATTACTGCCGTTATTGTTATCGAGAACATTAAGTGATTCCTGTTTGCTATATTTTCTTGCTTTGGGGAAAGATGTAGGCAGGTGTCTGCAGTGTTTTATGTGGGAATATTTTTCTTTTGCCTATTAAGTTTTTACTTGATGAGAACTCTAGAATTCGTTGTTTATGGACTATGTTGGTATAGATTTTCTGTAACGTTACATAGTGTTTTATCCTTTTCAGATCACTTTTGTTAAGATTATCCTACTTGATTAATGAGTTTCTGTAATAAATGGAAGCATTATAGTCATCTGACAGTTGAAAAAGCTTTACTACAGAAAACTTAAGTGACTTGGATACGACCATATACCTAATTAGTATGTTAAAAAAGTCTAATGTTTCTGTTTCAGGACACAGTATGCAGAGGTGTTTTCTATCCTGCAGATTTTACATTAGTAAATCTTCTCACCACTATTGCCATGAGCAGTATCTGAAATGTTCATAAAGGGTACTATTAAATTATGAGACCTGGAATTTATCTCTGATTCTTTCCCTAAATCAGTGTATATTTAGACATAATATCACTGTAATTTACTAAGCTTTACTTTTCTTGATTAATAATATAACTACTTGGGGGAAATGTTTGGTAATGTCTGCTAAGCCATCCTGTGTCCCATACTTCCTCTCCTAGGTTTGTACCCAGGAGAAATGCATACTGTACACCAAAAGGTGTTTATGTCACAGCATTGCTTATAATCATCAAATACTGGAAATAGCCCCAGCTGGGTGGCGCAGTTGGTTATAGCATTGTCCCGTACACAAAAAGGCTGCAGGTTCAGCCCCCAGTCATTGCACACACCTAGGCTGAGGGTTCCATCCCAGGTCGGGCAGTGTATGAGAGGCAACCAGTCGATGTTTCTTTCTCTCTCTCTCGAAAATCAATAAACAACCTTCGGTGAGGATTAAGAAATAATTACTGGAAATAAATTATAGGGTAGCTACATTGTGGGTATTGATACAATTAAATATTACATAGTATGAAAGAATTATTGCTACATGTAGTAGTAAGGAGAAATTTCACAAATATTTAGCAAAAGAAGCCGAACACAAAAGAGTAAATACTATAGTATGTCATTTATATGAAGGGTTGTTTTTTATTTTTTCCCCGACAGTGTAAGGGCTAAAGCATTTATTTATTTGAAATTTTTTTTAAGCAAAACTAACATTTAACCTCAACATAACCTCAAATGTTAGAGTCAGGATGGTGGGGTTACCTTTTGGGAAAAGAGGGGTTTGTTGCTGGGAACGAGCATGAGATGAGGGGAGCTTCTAGAAAACTTAGAAGTGTTCCGCTCTCTTATTCTGGGTGGTATGTACATAGAGATGTACTCTTGTGAAAACTCATCAAGCTTTGTGCTTATTATTTGTGCATTTTTCTCAATATGTCATACCTTAGTTGAAAATATTATTTTTAAAAATGAAGTGGTAGACTAGATCTCTGTATGTGCTTTCAGCCTAGAAGTTTTAATTAGTGGATTTAGGAATATATAATATGTTATGGAAAACTCTGGTAACTCTAGAGGTATTAGGGCCCTAGTCCCTGGCACCATCTATTTTTTATGAGAGCTGTGAAAGAAAATTAAAAATTTATATTTCTCAAATACACATTTCTTTCTAAATCCCCCTGCTTCAAGAAGTATGATGTTTTACCTACTAAAACTTATTAAATATTTTCTCCCAGATGAGAAAATAAATGTTCTTTTGATTCCCATGCAAATTAAAAAGAAAAATGTATATTTTCTAGAAAGGGCGCAGGAATTATTGCGTCAGTCACAGACCTTCTCACCTCAGTGAATTTTCTAGTTTCTACACTGAATCTGAGGTGGCCTCGTGGCCTTGCCATGTTGTGTAGACCTCAGCTGTTCACGTCATCTGAGAGGACTCGGAGAGATATTAAATTGGACTGAATTTTGAACAAGGAACACAAGGGTGGTGAAATGGACATTAGTATGAACGGTCCTTTATGTAACTGCTGTTAATTTCATAAATTAAAATATATGTATAATAACTGACCAGAGGAATTGGAAAAGATACAGAGCCTTGAAAGATCATCTAATCAAAGAAGTAATTACTTTCCCATGAGTAGACTTTTTTCATTGGGTTCACCTCATTCTTGCCGTAGACTCTTGTTATTCAAATATGCTTTGTGTGTATCTTATATGAATTAAGTATGTACTCTTACTTTTACCATCTACAAATAAAACATCAATTTGACAGGCACTTACTGAACATCTGTACCTGGGCCAGCAGTAAGAGTTTACAGTGTTAAGGAGGAAGTAGGCTCCTTCATTGATGCAGCTCCATTTTATCTTTACTAGAAGGAGTAAATGTTTTGCAATTCCAGATCAAACGTAAAGCTTGGAATATGCAGAAATAGTGTATACATGATCCAGAAGATTCTTTATCAAGAATTATATTGCTTATCTGTTTTCAGACTATAAGATAATTAAGCTTGAATTAAGTCTAGTTATTTTACCCATCTCGACTTTCAGCTGGGTACATCGTTTCTCCCTTTCTACAGACACTTGATTTTTATTTCACAAAGTCATTTCATTTCCTTCAGTTAGAACAGATATACACTCTCAAGCTTATCTATTGATTTATATTAGTGCAGCTTTCTTTGGAAACTAGAAAGTATATTGTCATAGGGCTTCAGCATCACCGAATTGCTTTTTACATGAGTTTCATCTAAATTCCAAACGCGACTGCTATTGATCGCTGCCTCCTGGCATCCATCCAGTCCTAAGAGTTTTGCCCTTCTCAGTACAGCTGGTACATGGCACTTTTGTAGTGTTCCCTTGAGGATGACAGCAAGTGAAAAAAGGAAGAAAAAATTAGTCCTCTCTTAAATAAAGGAGAAGATTAAGATGGAATGATACCACACTCTGCATTTTAAGTTCAGTAATGTTAGATTGTAGATTTTGAGTTTAAGGTCAGCTTTTATCATTAGCTGCCAGTTGTTAGCTCTCTCCCAGAAGAGCGTGAGGTTGGGAGACAGAAGACCGAGGTTCGGTTCTGGCTAGTACGCTTTGGGATCCTGAGCAGTCGACTTCACCCTGAGTCTCCGTGTCCTCTTCTGTAGGATAATGGTAGTGATGCTGCCGGCATTGTCAGCTTTCCAGGTCTCATTTGATGACAGTAAATGTGTCAGGGCTTGGTGAGCTATGAATCACTATAAAAAAATGTTAACCATTATCAGTATTAATCTGTATGTTGTCTTCTTAGCCAGTCTTGTTCTGAATCACACAGGATCTAAATCAGTGATTTAGTCAGGACTGGAATGTGTTGAATCCAAATTACTGAGAGATGTCTTAAAATGCACATAGCTACCTCCCTGCATCCTCACCCTCCTCTCATTAGTGTATGTGGGGAGGGAGGCTTATTTATATGCATTCATGCAATATATGTGTATATAATTAAGGTACTGTCAATACCCCATTAAAAGTCAGTGGTCTAAATGCATATGTGCACTTCGGTACTTGCTTACCACCCTGAGGTGCTAAACCCTTTCCATTTTTGGTTTGGCTTATGTTACTGTGGCAAATTGTCTACCAGAAATACATGAGTAAATGCGAGCTCAGTCTCTTGAATTAGTTTGTAACGGGCATGACTAACTCCAGTTCTCCCTCAGTGTGCCTGATTGCACACAGGTTGACATTAGAGAAAGGCCTGCTTTTCTTCTTGTCCTGGAACCTTACAAGCAACCTTTCAACAAATGCCTGTGTCTGAGGGAGTAAGATGACAGTATGTTGCCCACAGGCTTGTAAATAAATAATAAGGACCACCAGGATTTACTTCTCCATGGCATGTGCATAAGTCCTATGTCCTATGTTTTGCAGTTGTGTTAAGGGAATGAGAGCCATACGAATGACCACATCGGTTTGTGAGGTGGAACAGGGCTGATCTGGAGGGTCTAATGGCCTGGGGGCCTGGTTTCTATGCTGCCAGCAGATCGCTGTGCGCCGTCAGCAAATTTCTCAGCTGCCTTAATGTGTCCTGGACTAAATGTTCTGTGCGACTCCTTTTAGCTCTGTAATTCTGATTTCCTTTTTTATTCACGAGCTGATACAATATATTCTATCATTTTTACATCCTTTCTAATTTAACACACGTAGTACTTGCAGGTGTGTGGTCTATCCTTTGTAGTGTCTTTACCAGTGATAGGAAGATACCAAGATACTAACCATTTCAGTATAAAGGGCTTGTTTGGCATTCTCAGGGCTTTTGGAAAACATACAGTTGGGAGAGTCTATCAGTTTTTACTGGCATACAATAATGACAGAGCTGGAGAAAGTTAGTGGATTACAGACGAGCTTGATGCCTACTTAAAGATTGGGGCTGATTCAGGAGAGTGTGGGGAATGCAGTGAAGGTTTTGAAGATTTTGAAGATTTTTTGTTGCCTCTGTGTAGCATAAGTGATAGCATGAGCTATGTGTTTTCCCACCTAATACCAAGATAGAATTAACCTGCTGTTGGATACCTGTACATCTAATGGAAAATTTTTAAGTAGTACAGTGTAATGAATGAATACTGTCATAGAGAAGTTTTGTGAATTGGCTATATATAATGGTTGAAGCCAAAGTGGGGGGATGAAACATTCCCATGGTGCCATCCCTGTTTCAGATACTATTGTAAGTGCTTTCTATGGATTTTAAAAAATGTGTTTTAGCATATAAACTTCAGCCCTTGAATAATATTATTTCCACCTAACATATGAAGCAATTTTATTACAGAAGGGTTGTATACCTCCTTGTCTGTAGTGATTCAGGATTTCAGTCTAGATAATTTGACTCCAGAGAGTGGTGGTGGTGGGTGGGGAGCGAGAGCTCACGTGCACGAGTGAGCGAGCCAGTCACAAATACTGGGTAACAGCAACATTTAAGGGGCATTAAGATAAAAAGCAGGATGACTGAGTAGATACTATCAGAAACATAGGAGTAAAGGAAAGAAAATGAGTATATTGGTCTAGGAAGTATGAAGAGAGAATTTAAAAGGACCTGATCAAGAGTGCCAAACGCCCCAGAGAGATGAAAGAGGGTGAGAACTGAAAACAACCATGGTTTGGTAATGAATGTCATTATGATCTTACCAAGATTAATTGTATTTGCATTGTGTGGTTGGATTGGAGTGCTAAAACAGCTAGGAAAATGAGTTAAGAGACCATTTCAGTAGTCTGTATGTTAAATAATGATGGCATGGGTAGGACAGTGAGAATGAGAGTAGTAAGGAAAGGACATTTCACTCAGGGTATTTAAGAAGTATAACTCGAAGACTAGAGACAGAGTGTAAGATTGCCCTGAGGTTTCCCAGACTTGGCACCTCTCATATGCTGACTGCTTTATGGAGTAGAGAGATCTATAACTGAGAGCTATTTTTTAGTAGCCAATATTAAACTATTATGTATCATACATCATGATAAGGCATTTTATTTAGTACTTTCATCTAGGTGTTCTCAATGCAATTTGACAGATAGGGACCTGGAGCTTAAAGAAATTAGATAAGTTTGCCCAAGAACTGATACTCAGTTAAGTGACTGTCTGGAGTCCAAAATTTTGCATTTCATTTCCGTCCTAAAAGCTAGAACTAGTAAAAAACATATAATAATGGACATTATTATAGTAGTAGCACCATCCATGAGTGATAACAAGGTACAGTCATTTCGGAAGTTGGAGAGATTACTTTCGGCTTTTAGAACTCAAAAAGAGAGCATTCTAGGAAGGTAGGTCATTTGAGTCAGGTCTTAAAGCATAAATCAAAATAAGTGTTCCTGAAAGTATTTAATTGTGATGGACCATAGTAATATTATATTGATGATGAGTGAGCTTGAATGTGTAAAGTTGGCATCAAACAGAAGTTAGGGAGCATGAAGTCACAAGTTATTACCAGCAATTTTTTTTTGGAAGGTAGAGGTTATCAAAGTGGATCAATACAAGTTGAGGCTGGAAGTAGAGGGCCTTGAATATTACAGCAAGTAGAATGTACTTTATCAGTGGATAGCAGAAAACCATGAAGAGATGTGAGCAGAGAAGTAGGGGTGTGTGTTTATGCATACGGCTCATGTTTTAGTATTCTTGCATATACATGCATTGAGTAGCCTGAGTAGAAAGGTGGAACTTGGAAGAAAGACCAAAACTTCATTTGATTCTTCACTGTGGGAGATTTCAGTATAAATTTATGCACATTATTAATTAAAAAAATTAAAATTTAATGTTATCCCTGATACAGCACTTCATTTGTTTGAAAATTGACTACCATAGCTAAGAACCAGGAAGTAAACAAAAAACCTCTGACCTGTCAACATGTAAGTTATAACACCTGTGTACTGAGCACATATGTTCTGCCTGCAGTAAGGTCTACACTCATTACACATTGATTTGCATTTTAGTCACAGTCCTTACAAACATGATTTTGTGGGTTATGAGGTTACAGAAGATAAATAGCAAATTAGAACAGGCAGTTTGTTAAAGGCCGGCCCCCTATCATCAGTGAAATGAGCTAACTCATAGCAAGGAAAGTTTATAGAAAAACTGTTAATAAAATAAACCTCATGGTTGAAAAGCACAGTAGTATAGGGACAGAAAGCCCTCAGGTTCCTCAGTAGACCCAAGGGGCACCACTTTGTTACAGTACTGATAGTTGTTAATTTTTGCCCTCAAACAACAGGGAAATACTAAGTTATATTCTTTGTTCAGGCAGTGCCCCATATATGGTTTGCTTTAAAGGCCCCTTTCATATGAGTAGTAACTTAGAACCCAAGGTAGTAGGAAACTCCTAATTTTATAGCTATTACAGCTTGGCATCCACTGGGCTCATTTTTCTTTTGCCTCTAGTGCTCAAGTCTACTGGCATTACTTTTTTTACCTTGTCGTATCAGTTTGCAGTTGGGAAAGAAGGAAGGGCAGAGAAAATCTCTTGATGCCTCATCTCTTTTAATACCTAATAACAAAGCAGTTTGATCTGCTGTTCATAGCAGCATGTGAGGTGGCTGTTTGCGTTACCACCACTTTTCAGGTAAGGAAAGGAGACCCAGAAAGTTTAGGTAGAAGCGTAGTTGGGTGCAAGGAACATGATCAGTATGGCTAGATGACCGAAGATCATGAGGACGTGGTTGTAGAAGAGTGAGTCGTTCACCATAGAGTTTGCCACACTTTTTTGCATGGACTCTAGACTAAGAAACACATTTTACATTCCTTCCCAGTAATGAGTACGTACAACACTGAAACATAAATTTACAAACAATGCTTACCCTTTCTATGTTTCATATACTCAGAATTTTCTATTCTGTTTCTTTTAAAAAAATGATCATTATAGCCCAGGCAGTGATTTCTTAATTCACCAATGAGTTAAGGTGTGCAATCTGATAAACACTAGTCTATTGCCACTTGAAAGTGGACTATTTTATGAGTAGGTAAAGCCTAAAGGGGATATATTGTGGGTATATTGCAGCTGTTCTTGAGCATTGTACCAAGGAACTTGTTCTCATCTAATGGGCAACAAAAAATCCTTGAAGAATTTGTGTTATATGGTCTTAACATGATTATGTCTTGGTGTCAGTATGTGATGATAGTACTCTAACAGAGTTCCTTATAAATAAGTTTCACATATATTATTTAACTCGTTTCCCATAGTAACCTTGAGAGGTAGGTAAGAGGAGATACCTGCTGCCTTCACGCAGGTTAAGAAACTGAAGTTTAAAGAGGTAAAGCCCTGGTGTCAAGTTTAAAGCCACAGCTAGAAATTAACTCAGTTTTTGTGACTGCTAGATCAGTGTGTAGGAGGAAGAGCTTATCGAAGTGGTATTTTAAAAACCTGGGTTAGAGGTGATGATAGGGATGGAAATTGAAGAGAGGGGTCAGATGCAGATTTAAAGAAAAACCCAAATAGTTGCTTAAAAATGTAACTCTAATGTTGAAAGCCATAGGCATGCGCCCTTCTTCCCTCTCACGCTTCTTCCCTCCCTCCCTCCCCTTTCTTCCTTCCTTCCTTTTGTTTAAAGATAGTTTTCTGGTTACATTGTAAGATTACAGCCCATTTACCTAGAAAGGCCAGGGTATAAAATTGCTATTATGATCTGTCATGGCCTATGATAGTTTTCATCACTCATTTCTCTTTGGAAGGGACTGAATTTAGAAAGGATTTTTCGTTGTTTAACATTAAAATCTTAAAATACCGATATTTAAACTTCAGACATATATCATTTGGAATAAGACATGTCAGCAGGTCTTTTGTCAAGTGTGAATTATTATAGATGTCTGATGAATTCTTCCTTTTTTGTTATAGGTTATTCTGTATTTTCATTGATGAGCTTTCATTAACATCTTTTTTTTCTTATTATTTCTGACCCTTCTGAAAGTCATAAAAAGAATGACTGCAGATCATCAGTGTTAGTCTGAAATACAAGAGTAAAGAAAGGATGCTCTCTTTTCTTGTATATTTGTATACAAATAAACTTTACAATCTCAGTTTAGTACTTTTCTGATCTCTTATAATGTTGCCAAAATAATTTTTGTTTCTTTTACCAAGAAAAGTTTGGTATGTTTGATATATATATCCTGTTTTTTAAAAATAATCCTTTCTGTAAAACGTGTTATTTTTTTAAAGATTATTATTGAAATTTTGACAGTTGGGATTTGTAGCTTCATTAGAGAGAATTATGGTAAAATATGGATATTAGCTAAGAGATGGCTAAAATTGAAAAACTTTTCTAACATCATTTACCTGTTTTTTCTTGCCTAGAAACCAGGGAGTCATTTTAGCTTCTTCCATACTGATCATATGCAATTAAGTGTCAAGTTCTTGCAATTCTGTTTTTTAAACTCTCTCTCAATACGTATTAAGAATACTTAATACGTATTCTTCCTTGAAACCTGTGCTCATAAAACTGCCTGTGGGACATCTCCACTTGGGTGTTTAATAGGAGTTTTACTAACATATCCAAATTCAACTTGGTCTTCAAACATGGTCTTCCTCATCCCAGGAAACGACCACTCCCTCTTTCCAGCTACTCAGGTGAGACTTTAGAGATACCCTTGACCTATAATTCTTATACTCCATTACAGTTCATCAGTACATCCTGTGAACTTTGCCTTAGGTTAAGAATGCAGAAAAATTTTTGCCAGAAAAATCGGTGAAGTCCAAATTAAGTCTAGAGTTTAGTTAATAGTAATATGCTAATGTTGGCTCTTAGCTGTGACAAATATACCATAAAATGTTAAGAATTGGGGAAACCTGGGTGAGGATTATATGGGAACTCTGTACTATCTTACCAGACTTTCTGTAAATCTAAAATTACTTTAAAGTGAAAAACCTTCGTTAATAAATCCAGAATCCAACTATTTTTAACACCCCCACTGCCAGCACCTTGACCCAGGTCGCCATCGTCTGTAGCATGGATTAGTGATTGTCAGAGCCTCCTCACTGGTCTCCTCGCTTACCTTTTACCCTTCCTGCCCACCCCCACCTCCTCAGTTTATTCTTAATATGGTAGGCAAGAATGAACCCTTAAACGTATGCTCAGTACCCAAACTTCAGAGGGCTTCTCTATCTTATAATTAAAACTGTAAAGCCCTGCACACGTGATCTAGCTCCCAGATTCCTCTCTGATCTTATCTGTTCTGCCATTAACTCACTTAACATCGAAACACTGAGCTGATTCTGTTCTTCGCCCTACAACACCCAGGGCGCGGTGTGATTTGCGTCCTTACTGCCTTCTCCCCCTCCTGCCCTGCAGTATATTATTCTGATGTGTTTTTCTCCATAGTACTTACCTCTACCAGACAGTATATAAATATATACTAGTTTATTGTTGTTTGTCTTACCCCCACTAGAATGCGAACTCCATGGCAGGTATGTAACCAGTGTCTAGACTAGTACCCAGCAAATAATGGATATTAAGTACTTAATGTGTGAGTGAATGAAACAGTAACTTTTTAATGCAGTTACTTATTTTCACTGTTACACTTCCAAAACAACGACATATCACAATTACAGCATGCTATTTATTGAAAAATACAATAACTTTGGGGTATTTTAGAGTCATTTAGGAAGAAGAAAACTAAAACAAAGCAAAGTTAGGGGGGGCTACACAGCACTGTTGTGGGGCCCAAATAGGAATTATTAAATATAAGCAATCTCTAACTGTAAATTTTATGTATCCATGTTCAGTTGTCAGCTGGAGCATATTTTTTTCATAAGAAAGATGTTACGCACTGTGGTCGATTTCCATCATTACTTAGAGTGACCACGTAAAGAACTATACACACAGGGCATTTTAGAGAGTAAAAATGGGTGAAATGAATAATTAAACCTAGGCAACTGGTCTTAGACAGTCCGAAGACTGTCCTTGGCAAACCCTGGTCATATGGTCATCCTCATTTTAACTCGAGCATGCATTTGTCCTAACCTGAGGGAAAGGGCATCCTGAACTCTACTGGAGGCTTGGGACTCTTCAGACGTAAGATTTGCTGGTAGAAAACAGGAGATGTAACATAATGCCATGTTTTGTTTCATCTTTCCCCTTTCCTTTTCTGTCCAGCATACCCTGCTTGCCACCCTAGCACCAGTCAGGGAAAGGGGGGTCTTTTCTCTCTGCTGTTCTAGAATTTGTCATAAATTTTAGGGTCCCTTCCGTTATATCCATCCACTTGCCCACATCCAAACTCCATTCATCCCCCTTACCAGTCCCAAGAGTTTTTTTTTGAAGACTGAACTCTTTTAATAGATGAATGTCCCCACTTTGTTTATGTATTCAGGAGTTTCAGTGAAGTGCTAGGAAATTTTAAAAGTTAACAAATGATTGCATTAATATAGTGATTTACTAAAACAACACCCATTACAACATGCTGAATATATCCTGTGAGTTAGTGATTTTGCAGTTATCTTCTTTTTTTTGTACAATATGTTATTGAAAACTCATCTTGTCAAATGTTCCTCTGAATACCAAACGCTGGTATAATTTTATATCAACAAGACAGATCACAAATACTTAAAAGAGATTGATGACTAATTGCAATCAAAGTCAATTTTATATAATTGATTTGCCATTAGGTGGTTATTTGCGTTAAATATCCTTTAAGATCATTGTGTTCTATTTTATTGTCTGTAAAGCAAGCATTTTCTTCGCTATGTTCAGCTCTTTCAGAGACAAGCAAATTGATATAAGCATAAGATACTTAAGAAAACATTCCTTATTTTCTTAAAATTAGCACTTCTATAAGTCAGCATAGGGGGTAAAGGGTTGGGGGTGTAGCCTATAAAAAAATATTTGAGTTGCACAAAACCAGGGATAGTTTGAGATATTCCCTCCAGGTTTAGAAAGCTTTGGTTTACAAAACAAACTTGTTTTGTCATCAAGAATATGAATCCATTTTGATTCACTGTGCTAGCTTCTCAACTGAATTCTCTTATTTCTGGCACCATTACCGTGTTGTTTCTTCGAGGAGAACTTCTACGTGTCTGCTGGGGAGTCTGGTACAGGGGGTGTGCGTGCGTTTGTGTTTGAATTTGTATAAATGCTTGATAATAGTTACCTTCAGCGGTGTTTTCTGGTGCAAATATAAGTGCGTTGTTTATCTCAAAAATAAGGATGCCATATTCTCCTGTGTACTCCCCAACTCACCCATTTCCCTTTCTTAGTCATATTTTCTCTCATTTTCATTCCTATTAGACCTATCACTCTCCCGTCCCTGTTGCCCCCATATTATAAAGATTTCTGAAAACTAAGAATTGCCCCCATTAAGTATGAGCTATGCTGTGATTTGAGATGAGGAGCCACTGCCTGAAAGAAGACTTGGAATGAATTCTCTGAGTAAATGTAAAGTAAGCATCCTGGCTGCAATTCATAGTTAAATCATCCTGAGTGTTTACATTATTCTATATAACTGTCTCATGAATCATTGGAGGATTAGCATGATATTTAGTCATCTTGTGGGTAGCATAATTATTATGGTATTTAATACAATATTATGGTATTTTTTTCATAATACAGTTTGAAAATTGATCCATGGTATATTGTTCTTCTGAGTAGCTACACAAGGATGTCTTAATTGTCTGGAGGAAAATTTGACACTCTGTCCCTGAATAGCATGACAGTTTACCAAGATGAGTGTGTTGTCTCAATCCCCGTGTAAAAAGACTTAAAATCTCTTTCCCTTTCTCCTTTTCACTGTCAGCTTTAGATCTCAATAGTTTAGGCAGATATGTTGGGTTTTTAGTTTTTTAATCCTGAAGATTGACCAAACACCCCTATTTATATAGGAGTGAATCACTGTAAAACTATTTTCTTCTCCTAGTCTATGGTTGCCTTTCTCTTACAACATTATCCTGGGTGTTCTAGCCAAGAAATTTTTATTTACCTGAGAGTACCTTTTCAGCACTAATCCTCTTGGGGTCTGGATCTGCGTCTCTTTTTCTCTTGAGAATCTTAAATTCCTTTCATATAAAACCTCTTTCTAATGATTTATTAGCTGAGAAGGAAACTCAGACTTAATGTCCTATGACATCTACACTGCCCGCGCCTTTCGTTTGACCCAGAGCATCCCTTCAGTGTATTGTCCGTGACACCAAGCTGCCTCATAGGAAAATTTAGATGTCATTATAGTTTTATCAAAACAGATTATATAACAGCAGACTCAAATAAGTTACTTTATTAATCCTTTATCCTTCTTGGTATTAGACTTAAATTGGATCAAACAGTGCCTGAGCTGTTACATTCAAATAACTCCAAGGGGTCTATTTCTGTTAGATGTTTTGCCCTCCCACGGTAGGTGGCCCTGCCTGAGCTCATGGAGGAGGGCACATTCTGTTTAATCTGCAAGTTTACTGAGAGGCTATTGCTTTGGTGACAGTATTGTGTTTTCACAGCAGCAGAATAAATTCCAGTGTTTTCCAGCTACAGGAAGTACAGCAAAATTAGTGATTACGCCAGCATGACATGGCTTATGAAAAAGAACAAGTTAAAAAATACTGTGTGACAAAGAATGAAAGTTGCCTTGTGGAAGAACTCAGGACAATGAGAACTGTTGAGGAATGGAGTGAGCTCTCTCATGAGGGGAAAGTGCTGTGCCCTCCACTTTTCAGACATCATTCTCGTTGAAGCAAGTGGACTCCTGCCTTCCATATGAGTTTGAATGAGACAGCTCCTGAGGCCTTTCAGAATGTTCAGAAGCTCATAATTCTGTCGATTCCATGTTGAGAATACTCAGAGGAGGCAAACAACATGTTGTCTAATAGAGAGCTATCTATTAGTGTGGTAGTTGCTTTAAGAATAGGTACTTTGAGTCCTGGCTGGTGTGGCTCAGTGGATTGAGCATGAGCTTCTGTGAACCGAAGGGTCTTGGGTTCGATTCCCAGTCAGGGCATGTGCCTGGGTTGCAGACCGGGTCCCCGGTTGGGGGTGTGTGAAATGCAACTGATCTGTGTTTCTCTTGCACATCACATCGATGCTTCTCTTCCTCTCTTTTTCCCCCTCTTCCCCTTTCTCTGAAAATAAATAAATAAAATCTTTAAAAAAAAAGGAATAGATACTTTGAGATGATTGAAGGTATTTGAAGATAGTTTCCTCTGTTTAGTAGCTCACATTATCCTAACATCCTAACAGATCCAGTCTTCCCTGATAGTTCAACAGCTAATTTCAGTTGTACTTTTTTTTTTTGTCCGTACCAAAGTGATGGGACCTGAATTAATTAAGTATTGCAGTTCTTCTCAGTTCCTGCAATTATCGGTGGCAGTAGAGCAGAGTGATAAAGAGGTCTGGCTCTGGAATCAGAGTGTCTGGGTTTGAATTCTTGGGAAAGTTACTCCTTAGAGCAATTTCTCCACAATAGCCCAACAAGTCTTATGACAGAGCTTCCTATAATGTTTTGTTTTGTTTCTTCCTGATGAAGGTCATTATTTGACATATTGCTATAATGAGATTCTTTATCTTGAGGACTTCTTGGGTTTATTCCAGCAAGAGCAGTTGTGGATAAATACACAGGTTTGTATTGCCCAAGTCCATTTACATGTGGATTTATTTCAGCAGACATTTTGTCTTCCTTATATTTTCTAAACATTTTATTTTCCTTAGATTACTTTATTGTAAGAATACAATATATACTACATATAACAGACAAAATATGTGTTAATCAACTGTTACCGGTAAGTAGACTGCTAGTAGTTAAGTTTGGGGTAAGTCAAAAGTTATATGGGGATTTTCGACTTTGTGGGGAGGGGGTCAGTACTCCTAAACCCCTTGTTATTCAAGAGTCACTGTATAATTATCCCAAAATAGTAACCTCTGTGTTAGTCCTACCAATGAAAGATTGTGGAATAAGAATAACAATAGGCTTTACAAGCACTTAGTAACACATGCTTTTGTTACGTTTTGCTTGGCTATTTTGATACAGATACATGCTGAAGTGCAAAAAAGACAAAAAAAAATCCATTACTTTCACCTGTTTTTTTTTTTTCTTTCTTTGAGTTAATGGCAGTAAAATAAGTAACCTTGCACCAAACCTGACCACCCTTGCCAGCTCTGGGTAGGCGACAGGCAGGAATAGATTGAGCCATTGCTATCTCTGTACATAATACTCGTTAATTTAAAAAAATTGATTTTTGCCTTATAATGGGGTCATTTTGACATGACTCCATCAAATTACCCTTGTCAGAACATCCCTTATTTCATGGCGTCCATATCAAATGTTTTGTTTTGCTTACACATATCATGACCAGGTTTTTATGGCTATAATCACATACTTTAAGATGTTGTTCAAAAAGTATGTGCTGATAGTTGAAGAATAATTTACTAATTTGTGAACCTTTAAGACTAGCTTTGAAAAACATTCTACTTGACAGAATACGTTCTTGGAATTTGCAGTAGTCAGCATAGGCTACCGTAACAAAATACCACCGACTGGGTGGTTTAAACAACAGAAATTTATTTTCTCACAGCTCTGGAAGCTAGAAGTCCAAGATCAAGGTGCTGTCAGGATTGGTTTCTAGTGAGGTCTTTTTTTTAGGTTTGGGCAGCTGCCTTCTCACTGTGTCCTCACAGGGCCATTGCTCTATGCAAACGTGTACCAGGAGAGAGATGTCTGCTGTGCGTTTCCTCATGTGGGGACACTGGTCCTGTTAGATTAAGGCCCCACCCTTATGACCTCATTTAACCTTGATGACCTCATTAAAGACCCTGTCTCTAAAGACCATCAATTAGGGCTTTACAACGTGAATTTGGGGGCAGGGGGTTGTAGTCCATAACAACACTGCATTAAGCATTGGATATGTTAACACTCCTTAATGTAGAAGCTCAACATATTAAAAAATTTATCAAAATATAATTAATAAATATTATAGCAGATATATTCAAATGAAAATGTCATTATAGGCTTTGCCTGAGCAAAGAAAATATAGGCATTTGGGGAAAAGTAAGTTAATATCACTTTTCAGGGCTGAGCTGTAGTTAATAGTGAGTCCTGTAAAGTTTTAAATAGGAAAGTGACATAATCTCACTTATATTTTAGAAAGATAACTGGTCATCTGGCCCAGTCTTCAGACAGATGTAGAACCCCCTAATTCTTTAAATGCTTAATCAAAGCTATGCCCACATAGTACTTCTCCCTATATTTCTGGAAAGAGCTTTCTTCTACCATGCTATTTTGGAGTCTTTTCTAATGTTGACCTTGAGTTTTCCTTATGTAGCTTAAAGCATTTTTACCTTGCTTTCTTCTTTGGCCTTAAAAAAAACCTTTATTTTTATCTCTACCACTATATTTATAGATAGATTCTTAGGCACCTTTTTGCTTTCTCGGAACTAAGCCATTTTTATTGTGTTTAAAATTTCCACTTAATCATTTTTGAAGCATTCTTTAAACTCTTACTTTCTTGATGGACCACATGAATTGTGAGCAGAAATGCATGTGGTGTAGCATCAAAAAGGATTCAGTATTTTTATCCTGTGGAAAGCTCTGTTAATAGTCAAACTGGTAGCTTAGTGGTAGTTTTTCCCCTCTCCTACAAGAGAGGCTGTTAGGTCTCATTACTGCTTTCCACAGGAAGATAGGCTTTGTGGAAGGTTTTTTTCATAGATCAGTTTGGTAATGTGAAAACTTTAGGTATGAGTTAAAGATAAGTAAGCACAGTGTGATTATAATGGCAAGCCTGATATTTGGGAAATATACTTTATAAAACTTGATTTTTTTTCCTCTGAGAAAATATACCTTATAAAACAAGGTTAAAAGAATTAATAGGGTCTAGCCTAGAGTAGAAAAGGCCTTCAGAATATTTAAAAACAATCAAATATATATAAAAGTATATTTTCCAGATGACCATGGTAACTTCATTTTCTTTTATTATAGGGCAGAAGTAAGTATGTGAACCTAAACTGTTGTCAGAAGGAATTCGGTTAGATACCTTGAAATCGCTTACCACAAGAGCTCTGGAGTCTGGAAATTTCAAGGGAAAAGATGGTACCCGCAGTAGGGCACCATCTTTTCTGGGAAAGGGTTGAATAGATGTGTTTTTAAAAACCCTTTAAATGCCATGTGTGTGTGATATTTTAAGATATTGTGGGTGTTACAGAATCATAATTTATTTCTCAATAAAACCTGTGCTTGATGGAAAGGAGGAAAGGTTGTTTTTGCTGGTTAGAGAGCGGAACTATAAATAGCTTTTTGTCACAACTATTTTGTATCTGTTTTTAGGCAGGGTCATTTTCAGTGATAGTTTAAAAATTGTCTCTATCTTACTACTAATTATAAACAGGTTAGAATCACCAACAAACAATATATGTATTTTTAACATTTCGCCTGTTAGAAATAACAAGGATTTCATGGGTCACTTCCAGGAGTAGAGTACATTTGATTAGTTTCACTCTTAAGGGATTAGTCAAAAGCACCTAGCTTTCTTCCTTAAGTATATTGGGCATATCCTTTTCGGCCATGTTTCCCATTTATATCCACATCAGTTTGACATTTCTATTCCATAAAACTGCTACAAAAGTTTCCTAAATGGCCCCAAACTCAGAATTATTTACCAGAGGGTATAATTCACATACAGTATGATGTCCTACAGAGCGCTGCTCTCACTGTATTAGTCTGCTGTTTAACAGTCTTCATATTTTCCTTTTGCTTATTAGCTAAAATTAAACCCCCTGCTTAGAAATCTAGCTACATTCCTTATGAATATTTTCATGTTATTTTGTGCACTCCATACCCTAATCTGAGGGCTGCTCATACATTTCAGACCCTGAACTTTATTTCCAAAGATCTACCTGGTCTATAAAGACCTTGCTTTACATACACACAGACACATATATACACATATATATGCATATATACAACCTAAATAAAACTGGGGAAAATATAACCTGACATATTGCTAAATAATAGCTAATAACAGTAAGGGCTAAATGATAAATAGAGAAGTTCTGGAATTAGGAAAACCCAGTTTCAATCCCAAGTCTCACAGCTGCAGAAGTTAAGTTAAATGATTTTATATATATATAAATTTATATATATAAATATACATAAATGATTTTTATCATTTGTATATATTTGATATAAATGATATATATATGTAAATGATATTTATATATAAATGATATATATATATATATATATATATATATATATATATATATATATATATATATGTAAATGTGGTGAGGGAGGGGGAGAGAAAGGGAACTAAAATGTGTGTACTGTATGAGCCAGGGGCTCCCTGTATACCAGGATCCCCAACCATTTTGGCACCAGGGACTTGTTTTGTGGAAGACAGTTTTTCCATGGACTGAAGTGTGGGGGTGGTTTCTGGATGATTCAGGTGCATTACGTTTGAGCTCACCTCCTGCTGTGTCGCCTGGTTCCTGACAGACCTGGACTGGTTACTGGTATACGCCTGGGAGGTTGGGGACCCCAATTGTATGCCATCTCAAACATGTGGCATCCTGGGTAACATTCCCCATTTGACGGAGGAAATAGCTTCAGAGATGTTAAATTATTTAACTTCTGCAGCTATGAAACTTGAGATTGAAGTTGGGTTTGCCGAATTCCAGAACTTCTCTATTTATCATTTAGCCCATACTATATTAGTTGCTATTTAGCAATATGTCAGGTTATATTTTCTCCAGTTTTATTTAGGTTATAAGAAAATGTGGACTAGAGCAGCTCCCAAACAAAAGGCTTTCAGCTTTCTCATTTAGGTTACTGAGAACATTTCTGTCTCTTTGTTTCTGACTCACAACAGGGTTACCGTTTGAATAGTGTTAATCCTTTCAGTTCAGTATTATAAAGTAGTCCTTTTGTGCTAATAAGAAATGTATTTAGATAGATAAAAATCTACGTAGAATTCCTAAGTGTCTTTTTATCCTGAGGTAGAAAATATCCTTCAAGAGCAAAACATTAGGAGAGTCACTAAGAAGTGGTTGAAATTGTTATGTCTAAAACATTTATTTTTATTAACTTTGTTTACTTCTCGGTAGAGAACTGAGCATCCTGAGGGTTGCCTATCCCTGAAGTAATTGTGAGTTGTGGGGGGAAAAGAAAACTAAAAGCATCTTGCCCTCTCTAAGCCAAATCAAATAGTCCAAATTACTCAAGAGTTCTCCGAAGTCATTTTCTGGCTTTTCTGTATTGTGCTTTGTGAAGAAGTATTTGCTCAAAATCTGTTCCCTCATGTTTTTGAAAATCTGGGGACAGGCATAAATGGTCTCAACTTTTGTGCTAATTTTAAAGATAATTCTCAACCATTATGACCTCAGGGTGTTCCATTCCTGTTCTGATTTCTCATCTAACTCAGAAAGGGAAGCTGTGGTTAGGAAAGAGCAGGTCCCTAGCCCCCTAGCCCAGGCCAGTCGGGGTGGAAAAGGGAGTTAGCAATCCATTTGACTAGACTGTGTTTGATTGCACATGTGAAGAAACTCATTTTAAAACCCCATTATAATTTCATGGAGACATTCATGATGTAAGCAAGCAGTCCTCAATTGTATAAGTAATAAGGTAATTTGAAATACTCTCTAAAGCTATTACGTAGTTAAAGTGTAAAATTTGTGGCTTTACAATATTGATGGATGGGAGATTAGATTTTTGTTTTTTATGTCTTTGTTAGCTTTGGTGTCTAGTTCTCTTAGTACTTTAGGAAATTCGAGGAAATGTTAGTTAATATTGTACAAATGCATTCTAATAAAAAAGGATTCAGAACAGTGGGCGGGAATTAGGATACCATGCTTCTTGTTTGTTCCGGGCCAGTGACATGATCTTTAACAAGTCACTTAAAAATCTCTGAGTCTTTAACATTTCCTCATTTATTTTTAAAATGTTGCTTTTACACCTAAAGTTATGTGATTCGTTTTTCTTGGTTCCACTTACCATTTAAAATGATTATCATTAAAATCTTTAAACACCAACTTTGAAAACAGCGAGTGGATATATTTTGTGTGTGTTTTCCTGACATACTTTCTGTTTAAGGACACTTGTACTAGTTCATTAAAACTTGAGTTGTAGCTTAGCAGGTTGCTAATTATGTTTGGTTGGAATACCAAAGAAAATTGAAAATACCCTCTTACCTAAGAGCACTTCATATTGCAAGTATTTTTCTCTGTAATAGTAGTTATGAGATTCATGGAAAAAAAATAGTTTTTTGCCTTCAGACCAGTCTATAATGGAAAAAAATTTCCGATATCATACATTCTCTTTTGTTCTTTACTTTCAGGGAATACATAGACTTGGAGGTTACATGATACGAATAATTTTGCAATTTTTCTCCTCTGTAATAATATATATATATATCATACCTTAAATATTGAGTCTTGCTTTATTTTAGCAAGTGTTGTCTAGAAGAGCAAGCACTGAAGAAATATATGTTCCAACTCTGTAGTGGTGAGTTGTGTGACTGTGACCTTAGGGAAGATCCTCACCCCCCAATTCTGTGACCACTTCTATACCAGAAGGAGGTGGAACTACATTATTTTTGATAACAGTCACAATGCTAACATTTTTTGAGTACTTCCACAAATGTGCAACCTGACGGGGCAATTCTGCTATCACCCTTCCCCATTTAAAGGTAAAGAAACTGAGGTCTAAGAGAGATTAAATAATTAGCCTTATAGTGCGTGGTGGGGATGGTCCTCAACCAGCAGCCACCCACGCTCACTGCCTGTCTCTGAAACTCATGATTTGACCACTTCAGTTACACTGCCTTTCAACTTAAACAGTCTATGATCTTTTGAATTTCTAATTCAGAAGTATCCATCTTTAATAACATTACAGATTTGAAGATGCTACTCATATCAGTTGCTAAGCATTCCTATGTAAATTTTCTACCACCCACACCCTATCACTATGTCTATTTGTGACACTCTTGTTTGTAAATAACTTTAAAGTAGTTTGTCCTTGCATTCATAAGACTCCATAAGGTAAATTGGGCAACTGAGGTATAATAATAGATGAGAAGTTAGGTTTGGCTGGTGGGTTTAGGTGGAGAACTAAGCTTTCTGGAACCCATTTCCTGGCTGGTCTCGTTCTCAGCAGGCAATACACCTTCAATGACTGCTTGGTCATCGGTTACTGAAAGAATCTCACAGATTACTGTGGGGAAAATAGTGATGATCCAAGAGGTTATTTTTATATTTTATAATATTCCTTTCTGCATCTGTGCCTTTTCCTCTGTTACCGCCGATAAATTGTCTCAGCTTCCATCCAAGGCCAGACCCCATCCCTTCCGTTCAGGAACTTTGCTCTTGAATTTTCCCATGTCTCCTCTGTAACACTGATTTCTTCCTTCTTTACCAGATCATTCTTATTAGTATGCAAATATGCTGTGTCTCTCATAATAAGGGTAGAAAATCCCTCTCTGGCTTCTACATTCTCCCTTAGTTTTGTGATGTTTATGAATTTCTCTTGATAGTAAAACCACACAGAATTTTTTCTAGTCTTCCATTACCACCCCTTCATCCCTCATCTCTTCAGACTACTTGCTCAAATGTTATATTTCCACTTTACTGAAATGTTTCTTTGCACAATCATGAGCAACTTGCATCTAATCAGGTGGCCAGTTCCCAGTCTCCATTTTACTGGACTTGACCTAATTGTTCATTCTCTTCTACTTGAAACCTTTCAGAACATCAAGTTTTGAAAAATCTCTCTGGAAACCTCTCCATCCCTTTTACTAATCTCTATTCTACTTCTAGGCTTCTAATTGTTGCAGTGCTTCTGGACTCAATCCTTGGACCCTTTTTCTTCTTTGTATTCTCTCATCCCCAGGTGACCTCATCCATTCTCAGCATTTTGTATATTATTCCAATGTTGATGAACCCTTAATTTATATCTTTAGCCTTCATCTCTCACCTAAGCTCTTGCTTCATATAGTTAACTGCCTACTTAATATTTTCACTTGGGGGAGCTGTTAGACATTTCAGATTTATCATGACAAGCAAGGAAATTGATAATGCTTTTAAGATCAGCAAACCAAAGGGAATGCAAAGAATTGAAATGATCTCTAGTCTTGGGAAAGTGCAAGTGGATGTTATGTAATGGGTAGCTTGTCAATTCATCTTCATTTATGGACAATTCCTAAGGTATTCTGTGTATTCTCTCCCCCTTGGTTGGTGAGTCATTTTCAAAACAGACTCAATGACAGAATTCATTCTCCTCAACAATTTAGAAATGTACTGTACCTTGCAGTAATTGAACCAATGCCACCCATTGCAGTTAGATGAGAAACTGGAAAGGCAAGACATTTTTGAGCTGGAAATGCAAGCTAAACAGTTGTTTTACAAATCCCCATCCCCATCTCTGCTAAATCTGCACCTCTCTAAGTCTTCCCCATAATAGTTTATGGCATCATCATTTACTCATATTATTGGACGGAAACTGTAGTTCCTTGCAAGCACCAACCTCATTGCTACCTCTGGGCCTTTACACTTGATGCCCTACTGGGAACGCTTTTTCCCCAGGTCCGCACATAGTTCTTCCTTTCTTATCTCTCTGCCCTCTTCCCTCCCTTCCCCTTCCCTCCGCTTCCCCCTTCCTTTTTATCCTTTCTCCCCATGTCTCCCTGACTCCCCCCTCTTTGCCTTCTTCCTGTTCTAGTGATGAACGCTTTGAAAAATTATATAAAAACTCTTGAAAACAAATTCATTCTTTATTACCAGGTGTTTGGTGAAAAGGAACTGAAAAGCCTCCATTTATCTTCTTAAAATCTAGGCTCTTTGAAAGGATGGCTAAATTTCGCCAAGGAAAATCCATTCTCATTTGAATGCTCTTTATAGCATTGCTTTGCCTCCTTTGACATATAAAAATTTCAGTGACATCAGGATATCAAACACCCAAAACAAAGTCGCTTTTAGTTATTTGGAATGAAACTAATCTAACCAGAAGATAGCAGTTAAGACATAATGTTTCTTCAGGACAAACCAAACAAACATTTTTAGTTGTTTAACCATGAAGTTATTAAGATGATCTTTCTATGATTTTTGTTCTTGTTTTTGTTGTTACTGTTTACTAGCGAACATACCATTAGCCACATGAAACTAAGCTCAGTGGATGAAAACGCACAAGCTATCCTGGACATCTGAAGGCTCTCCACTTTATTACCACTGTTTTAGCTTAATGAAACATTTCTTTTTTTTGTCTTGTTGGCTGCCCTTAATCACCATCTGCCTTCTTCCTTCACTGAATATGTAACTTTTGAAAACGATATATTGCTTAGAAACATTAGAAATAGAATAACTAGTTACTTACATGTGTAACACTTTTGGAAAAAATCTACAAATTAACCAATTTTTTATTCATAGCAAAATGGAAAGCTAATTTCTCTTCTGTAATTTTAAGCTTCTGAATGTGGGAATACTTTACTGTCATATTATACTTAGGTGACATAGATATCATGTACTGTATTGCTTTACCCAGTAAAAAAGTCAAGGCTGTCAGCCACCAAAAGAACTAATTGATCTTTAGAATTCCAAACAGAAAAATGTCAAAGCATTTCTTGAAATCTTAGAGATATTTTTTTTTTCTCATATTTGTCTCTGAGTAGCAAATTAGATGCTTGGAAAAAGACTGTTCTTATTTTTGTTTTGTTCTAGTTTTGTCACTTTTATCTCCCTTTCCCCCAAGAAAAACTGTGGTATAGGAAGTTTGTTAGGGTCCGGGCAGATCACTAGTGAATTCCTTTGATGAAAGAATGCGCTTATATCTGAAATTACCTGAAAAATCATAGTTCGCGAATGATATTGGTTAGAAATATTAAAGTTTTTTTCCTCCTTTTTAGTTACTAAATTAGCCTTGGTTTTATACTAACTTTTTCAATCAGAGGAGATGTATATTGCATTTTCTGAAATAGTGTTTTTAGTGCTTATGAGCCTTATTTTTAAGATGAGATGAGTCATGGATTTTAATAGCCCTGTCAGTCACTTTATAAACATTTCTTCTCGGCAGAGGAATAATGATTATGGTGAAAATAAAGATATGAAACCATTTATGTTATAAACCCTGAACTGTAAAAATCATCTGTTTGTATGAAATGTCAAATGAAATTCAAAGTAAGGGGTGACGGTACTATCAGATAATATGATTTTATTGATATCTGCAAACATCATGCTTGGCCTCAATTATCTTAAAATATTTCAACACATTCACTATATATGCATCTACCCTTTTAGGACTGTAGTTATGTTGGCCAAAGAGGCCAATGAACCCCTTTTTAAAAAAATATATTTTATTGATTATGCTGTTAGAGTTGCCCCAGTTTTTTCCCTTGCCACCCTCCACCCAACACCCCCCATTCCCTCTGGCAGTGCCCTCCTTAGTTCATGTCTATGGGTCATGCATGTATGTTCTTAGGCTTCTCCATTTCCTGTACTGTTCTTAACGTCCCCCTGTCTATTCTGTACCTACCAATTTGTCCCACTTCATCCCTGAACCTTTTGCTTGGTTCTTCCCCTCCCCTCTCCCAACTGGTAACCCTCCAGACCAGCAGTCCCCAACTTTTTCGGCACCAGGGACCATTTTCGTGGAAGACAGTTTTTCCAGGGGCCGTGGGTGGGGAGGGAGACAGGAAGCAGTGCTCAGGCGGTAATGCAGCAGAAGCTTCGCTTGCTCACCCCGCCGACTGCTCACCTCCTGCTGTGTGCCCTGGTTCCTGACCAGGGGACCCCTGCTCTGCATGATCTCCTCATGATGATTCTGTTCCAGTTCTTGTTTGCTTAGATCGATTTTTAGATTCAGTTATTGATAGTTGTAAATTTATTGCCATTTTAGTGTTCATAGTTTTGGTCTTTCTTAAATAAGTTGCTTTAACAAATTATGTAATAAGGGCTTGGTGATGATGAACTCCTTTAACTTTACCCGGGCTGGGAAGCACTCTATCTGCCCTTCAGTTCTAAATGATAGCTTTGCTGGATAGAGTAATCTTGGTTGTAGGTCCTTGCTTTTAACTACTTCGAATAATTCTTGCCAGTGCCTTCTAAAGTTTCCAGAGTTTCTTTTGAGAAATCAACTGACATTCTTATGGGAACTCCTTTGCAGGTAAGTATCAGCTTTTCTCTTGCTGCTTTTAAGATTCTCTCTTTGTCATTGTGACGATGTGTCATGGTGTGGGCCTCTTTGGGTTCAGCTTGTTTGGGAGTCTTTGTACTTCCTGGACTTGTGTCCCTGGACTATGTCCTTGACCAAATTAGGGAAGTTTTCTTGTCATTATTATTTCAAATAAGGTTTTACTTCCTTGCCCTTTCTCTTCTCCTTTCTGCACCCTATGATTCAAACATTGGCATGTTTGAAGTTGTCCCAGAGGCTCCTTAGCCTATTCTTGGTTTGTTTGTTTTTTTAATTCTTTTCTATTCTTGTTCTGATTGCTTGTTTTTTGATTCCTTACATTCCAAATCATTGATCTGATCCTCGGCTTCATCTGCTCCACTGTTAGTCTCATGTAAATTTTTCTTTATTTCAATTAGTATAACCTTCATTTCTGCCTGCGTCTTTTTTTTGCTGTTGAAGTACCCAGTGAGTTCCTTGAGCATTCTATTAACCAGTGTTTTGAACTCTGCATTTTTAGATTGCTTTTCTCCATTTTGTTTAGTTCTTTTTCTGAAGTTTTGTTCTGTTCTTTCATTGGGCCACATTGCTTTGTCTCCTCATTTTGGCAGCCTCCCTGTATTTGTTTCTATGTATTAGGCGGAGCTGCTTTGACTCCTTGTCTTAGTAACATGGCCTATTGTAGAAAACTATACCAGTAAGTTGGATGGGGCAGAGCCTTAGGTAATCACCTGAGTGAGGCAACCTGTGTGAACTGGGTTGATGGAGTCTTGGCTCTGTGGTTTTGTGTGGGGGAGGGCTCAAAAAGGGGACCATACCACTGTCTGGCCTTTGGAGTTTTGTCTAGGAGGAGGCTGTCCCCTGGCAGTTGCCCCGATGCCAGATACTTCAGTTTCTCCCCGTATAACACTGGTGCCCTTCCAGCTGCTGCCTTGGTGCCCTAGAGAGTGAGTCTTTGTAAGTTCTAATTCCATCATGGACCCACTTAGAGGGGACTCTTGAGAATCCTGCAGTTTCTTCTACCACCCCAACCCCCATTGGTTTTTACTGCCTGAAGTTATGGGGACTTATCCTGGGCTGGTGTGGGGCAGGGATCCCTCGCTCCCAAAGTATCCCTCCCGCATTTTATCCACCACACGTAGGTGTGGGACTGTTCCATGTCTCCTCCCCTCCTACCTGTCTCGATGAATGTGACATCTTTAATTTCTTGGTTGTCAGACTTCCATACAGCTCAATTTTCTGATGATTCTGGGTGATACTTGTTTCGTAGTCTAGTTGTAATTTTTGCTGTGGTTGTGCAAGGAGGTGTGAGCTGTGTTTACCTATGCCTCCATCTTGATCTGAAGTCCAAAACAGAGAACTTTTTTTTTTAATACAAAAATCCAGTGATGATCTAAATAAGTAAAATGTACCGTATTCTGGTTGTAAAGGTCATATGTCATTTTGCTTTCTGTAGTCAAATATAGTTATTAATGTTACCATATCTTCACTATTTCTGTATATGCTCCACAGAACCGCAGTCTGCACACACAGGTTCCAGAGAGACTGTGCAGCGCTTTACTCTTTACCAGCGTTTATGCTGCAAAGTCCCTGTTTATCAATATGGTGAAATTTGCTTAAACCAAAGCATTTTACCAGAGAAGTTGGACATGCTGTGCTGGTAATTTACTAGCAAAGAGGTGTAGATGTTAATATACCTGATAAGATTTACGAAATCCAGCCTTGCTTTGAAAAATTTTATTTTGAAGCCTTATCAGGAAATTTTCGTGTTCATCTCTGGTTAAAATCTAGTTTTCTGCAACATAAGATCCTGTGATTTAGTGATGAAAACAGAGTTTGCAGTTAGAAGACCCAGTTCCAGTCCAGACCCTACCATTTACCAACATTGTGGCTGTAGGCCAAGATATTTAAGGTCTCTTTTTTTGGTCTATAAAATAGAAAAAAAAATCACCCCTCAGATAGATTTATTTGAGAATTAAGAGTCAGCATAGTAAAAAAAATGTGCTTTGTAAACTATTTTGATTATATGAATATCAGAATTCTTACAGACATTACCTTTCCTCAATAATTTAATATCTTACACTGTTCCCATGTTATCTGCGCCAGATTCTGTAATGTTACATAATTCATAGGTGTCAGAATGATAGGAGATGGAGCAAATCTGTGTGACCCATACCACGCACTGCTTCTTTCACTAAAAGTTCCTTGTTCTCCATTATTTACTTAATTGAAGACCCACAGTTGTGTTGAATAATGGAGGTTTTAGTTTATTTATGATGTTAAAGTACTTACAGGTTATAAAACTTGAGCCAGAGCCCAGTTAACCATTCAAAGGATGCTAAATTCTGTATCCCATATTAGACTTACTTGAATTATAGAAATATATAAAGAAACTTGTAAGAGGTTATTTAGTTATAGCAATAGTAATTTACTGTGTACTTTTATGGTTGCTGTGAAACAAATAAACCAGAGTTAAAGAGCAACTCTTTAATTTCAGCAGAGCCAAAAATGAAAAAGAAAGAGAAACCTGAGAAAGAAGAATGTTGTTTCTTAGAAGTTTGGTTTGAATAACCACATCATAAATATAAGTGATTGTTCTGACACTTTGAGTCATTGTAAACAAAATTTAATGCATAACATACCTTAATAAGTCCTTAGTAAATAAAAGTTTTACTGTATAATAAGTCCTTAATAAAGTTTTAATTATTAATAAATGACCTATTTAATAATTAAGGAATAGCAATTTTATTTCTTCTATAGCAAAAATTTCCAAAAAGGTGTATTGGACCTCCCTAAAAAGATAAGAATATTTAACACTTGACATAGGATTAGGTATTACAGAATAGACAAACAGATCTTAGGTACTTATTAACATGTAGGTGCATGGCTGCCTTAGACAAAGTCCTTTGAGAATTTCACTGTTCTGAGTATTTGGTAAATTCATAATTCTTTTACAAGGCTAAGTATAATTTGATATAAATAATCAATTTACTGTAAGAATGAGGAAAGAATAAGACTTATATGGCACCCACATTCTGTGCTTGGAAGATAACAGCCTATAAATAGGCCAGCAGTTTAGAAACTATCAATCCATACCACCATGATAAACTGCAGCTGAGAGAGGGACATGTTTTCTGCCTACTAGGAGCTTGTTGGGAGTGACAAGTGGAGTCTGTGTAGGATCTACAGACAATATGTACATTATGTGGCAAATGTCCTCAGCTGTTCTAGAGCTGCTGCTTCGTTCTCAGTATCTTCTGATTGTCACTTGGTTCCTGTAGTGCTCCAGCACCCTCACCAATTTCTGCTTTAAAAAAAAAAAATTAAAACATTTTATCACTCCAGCATGGTGCTTACTGCCAGAATGAATTTTTCAAATATCATTTTTTAATGCCACTTCCCTACCTAAGAACCTATAGATCTCCTTATTCATTAAATTCCTTTTTTTTTCAACACTCTGGGTCCTGCATAATCTACGTCACCTTAGGATCTACCACAAGTTTCTTTACTTGTTTATTAGACCAAGTTTCATTCCACAGAGGATCGGGGATCTGTTGGTGGCTTCCTTCACTTGCGCCATCATCCTGTAGTGGAGCCTGTGTCACCAACGTTCTTCCATGCCCTTGAGAGATTGCTTTTTACTCTCCTGTGTCCTTCATTGGAACCTGCACAGAGCTGAGATTATAACAGAGCCAGTGAAGTCAGGATTGACTGGCAGGCAATTAAGTCTGCCTATCCAGTCAGTGTGCATATGGGCAAAAAGCATGGCTTTAATATAATTGGGGCCTTCCAGTGTGGACCTTTTCGGATACACAGCTATGTAGATAGCTTAACCACTCTCCCAAGGAAAGGTAGACTGTAGAAGAGTGTTACAATTCTGTACTTTTTTGCCTTAAAGTGCAATTGTGAACCAGTCCCCCTCATAATGTCGTTACTCCTGACTTTATATTCATGCTGTGGTTCTGTAATGAACCTTGGATAGCCCCAAAGCCCATCTACTAAAACATTTTTTACTATATTTAACCCTCCACTCACCAAATGTTCCTGTAATTTACACTCAGGATTGTGCTCCTGGTTATTTGAATTTGATGAGTAGCAAAAATCTCCAGAACATTTTGGGGGGCAGGGCATGGGGCAAAGAGGTGAGGAGCAACCAGGGTGATACAGAAGCTCCTGTGAAATTAACAGAGATGAGTTTTGCACACCTGGCAGTCTCCGCAGTCTGTTTAGGTGCTGTCCGTTCTTCTGTATGTCCCCAGGAAGACCTTTGGCAGACCTGGGAGGCCTGCACCTGTGTCTGGGAAGATGCTACACTGTCTCGTGCTTTCTGTAGTACTCAGAACAAATGTGGTTCCGTATTCTTTGCCATCAAAGAAATTTTTATGTCTTTAACCTCATCTGTTGGTATCTTCATTCATTCGTATCATCACCCTTTAGTAATGCTTGTGCAACCAGCGTTTAAAAAAAAATAGCTGAACTAGAAAGACTGAACTGAGTAATTCTCATACAGACATGCTACAGGCACACCTCATTTGATTGTGCTTCACTTTATTGTGCTTCACAGACATTGCATTTTTTTTTTTACAAATTGAAGGCCAGACCTCCACCAGGGAAAAGATTACAACTTCTTTTATTGCATACTAGCCACATTGTGGTGGTTCTGGAACCAAACCTGCAGGGCCTCTGAGGCATACCTGAACTAACTTGAGATTATGTTGCTGGTATTAGAATTAGTAAAAATATACATTTAAAAAGGGTCTCTAAATTTATAGTAATTTTTGTTACTACATGTGGTCTTGAAGATGACAAAAGCACAATTACTGTCATTTGAGGGGAAATGAGGATGAAGGGATCTGTACAATTTTTTTTTTAATGATAAAAGAAGTCCTTGTTTTTACATACCTTTGGGTTCTAGAATTTATTTGAGATTTCCTTACCACGCCTTCAAGGCCCTTCCCAAACTAGCCTTTGTGTACTCTTCTAACCTGGGGTCCTACTACTCTCTCGTCCTTCACTGTACTGAAAACCCCCTCTTTTTTGCCTCTCCACATCTCATAGTGCCTTATACATCCTAACTCATCCTCAAGACGATTTTGAATCTCATCTGTGAAGTTAGCACTGTTCTCTTAGATTTCTTCTGTGTGTGTGTGTGCCCGCACTAATAAAGTAGTCCTATTAGCAGGTGTTTTATGATACAGAAATCTTACATCCACAGGTTTATCAATACTTATACTAGGTTATCAATACTTATGCTGGGTTATCAATAAATAATTGCTGAAGGAAGGAAGGAAAAGATTATGTGCACATGAGAGTTCATAAATTTGTATGGTAGCTTCTGGGTATTGTGTTTATTTAAGATTTAGATTGATATTTGATTATTGTTACTAACATCATTGACTTAGTGGTTTCTATTATGGGTGAAGGTGGGTACTATTCGGTTAAATTATCTTTTGTGTTAGTTTTGTATTAACACCCAAAGACTTGGGTTTTAGCTCTTACCACTAACTATACTTAAACTCACTAGTCCTATTTCCTTACCTGTAAAATACGAAATTCTAACACCTTTTCATTTATTTGTATGTTTGTGTATTAAACAAGTATTTGTGTTCTAGGCATTGTTATTTTTATATTTAAATTTTAATTTTTAAATAATTATATTGGTCTTTCTACTTATTGCCTAAACCTTTAGAAAATTCACCAAAATGTTTATTTTCCTGTTAGCAGCTTGATTGCCTACCTTTTTCTTTTGAAAAACTGCACAGAATAAATTGTCTTTCAAATATATAGTCACTAGGGATTATAGTCTCAACTCTTTATCTCTAAATAATTATATATGGACAGATATTTAATCTTAACCCAATACCTGAATGATATACAGAAATTGATTCTTGTCAGCCCCGTACCAGGGAAGCATTGATTGCCAAATAGAGTATTAAAGAGATTGATATGAAAGATTAGCTATTTTTTTCCAGAGAAAGTAATAGAGGATAAAAAATTTCATGTTAATTTATGTAGTGGATGAGTTAGCTGTAATTTCCAGGTCCTCATCTCCTCAAAATATGTTTCTCTTGTGTAAATAAAACACTTTCTTTGCTTTTATCTTGCTGAATGGAAAATTGATTATCTTAACTCTACCTGTATTCAGACACAGTTTTAAATGACTGTGTGGAAAACTGGGAAGAGTTTCAGCATTTAAAGATTTTTACTGCACAAGTGAATTTTATGAATCTAACTTGAGTATTAAAATCGTGAACTAGTTCATTGACTTCTTGACCAAAAAAAGAAAAAAAAAGGAAAAGGAAAGCTTGTGAGAACATGAGGATAATACACTTTGCATGTGTCATGTTTTAGCAGCGGTGGTACTAGGTTGGTGCTAAGTTTTCTAGGTAGCAGGAAGAGTGAGAATTAGGAAATAGTAAATGAACTTGAAGTATCCTAGTTCATTCTTACTGTCTTTATTTAAGGTGAAGATGGTAAATTGTAGGAAATTGGTAGTAACTGAGATTTTCATCCTCTCTGCAATCCACTTAAGATGGAGATTCTTACGGAGAATTTTAGATGTATTTATACAATTTAAAATGATTGTGATCAATCTTTTTTCATGATAAGCTGTTGCTTATTATGTGCTGCAGATCATGAGTTTTCTAATTTTAATTTGTAACTCATTTTAACTGAACTTGAAAATAGAAGCCTAAAACAAATAATGCAGCAGGTTTAAGAAAATATTATAGCTCATCCTAAAGATAATTTATTAAATTTTGTAAATAGAAACTTAATTTTGTTGCCAGTGTCATGGGAGAAATAACAAAATCAATGATTTAAAATGTACAACTTCTTAGAAAGTGGAAGTTTCTTATTTAGGTGTACTGTTTTGTAAAATACTTTTTGTCTTTAAAAATGTGAAACTTCTAATGAGGAACAACTATGTGACTTTTCAAGTAAATAATTATTTTGAAACCTCAAGGGAACTCGGGCAATTTAGACTTTATTTTCATTTTGCAGTAGAAAAGGTCCTCATTTAATGATGTAAAGACCTGAGTGATTGCTTTCATCCTTCTCTTTACTTTTTTTTTGGCAGAAGTTTCTCAACCTGTTTAGAAACTTTTTAGAATGTTGGATTTGTAGTTGGCATTTATGCCTTGGCCTATTTGAGATCATAACTATTTGGGGCAATTTAAAAATAAGAAACATGGAAGTTCAGATAATTTGTAATTTTAAATTTAGCGAAGTTTGGAGCATCTACCCTGATTAATAGAAGCAAGCTTTGACCTGGGTAATTAAAAAGTGCATACTGGGACCAATCTTACAAATGCTTGAACAGTACAATTAGCTCCATTTTCAAAGGCTTAAAGAATTTTTGTAAACCAATGGAGTACTCTTTAGAAAACTTTCCAGAGTATTGAGTACCATTACTGAGTGAATGATTGATTTTTTTTGCTTGGTGTACAAGGCATGACTTTTTCTATGAGTTGCTTTGTTAGTCCCATTATATTATATTATATTTAAATCTTGTACGTTCTCCTTGGAATGTAAACTCAGTAAGGTCAGAAAACTTGTGTTTAGTCTCTTGTTAAGTGATATTTTCCCCCAAATGTAAATATTATTTTTAACAGGTAGATATTAAGAATTCACCATTTTTAATAATATTGTTAAAACACTAGGATGTAATAATTATCACAAAACTATTTCAAGAGATTAGAATTTTAACCCAATATCCAGTAGCTCTGATTAATATAGACATGATAGATAAGAAAAGATCTAAGTCCCCCTGTAGTAGAATAATTAACTCAGACACCAAATATACCTGATGCTTCTATTCCAGCTGTTTTGCTTTCAGAAACTTCAATAACCCTTTTTTTCAGATAGACCAAAAGTTATCAACCTGCTGCCCAGAATTGAATTGTTTTCTTCCATTTAGGTTTGTCATAAACCGTTTGTATATATCATGCATCCGGATTTCATGTTCAGAGGAAGTGTGTCAAAACTGTAAGAGGCAGGTTAATTGAAAAGGACTTTAATAGAAAATCCACTTTGTTTTGATTATATTATTAATGTTGGATCATATGTACATAAGAAAGTAACTGCTAAGAACTGTTAAAGAGCAGTTCTTGCTAGTTGTTTACGTATTTTAAAGAGTACTGATGATAATGGCCACACCTGTACTTTTAAAAGACAAAACAAATGAGCAAATTTAACAGTGAACCCAGAACTAAAGATATCCACAGTCCCGTGATGGGTTTTAGAGCTAGTGATTTACGGAGTAGTAGTCCTTTACATTTTTACATTTTTTTCTTCCTGCTAAAGCATGTTTTAATTTTTCTCTTGCTAGGAAGGCTCCATTTGGGAAGAAATTGGTGTACTCTTATACATAATAAATAAATGTATGTATTGGTATATGTCTAGCCACCAGTCTCCTTTTCCCTAAAATGTTAACTCATACATGCTTCAGAGTTGAAAGTTCTCTTAATTATTCTGAGGTAGAAAACCGAGTCTAGAGTTTATTTCTAAAGCAACATTATACCTGGTCTTTATCAGAATTGTCGCTGAATTGGGTTTCTAAATTGTGCCGGTTCTGTAATTGATATGTACTCAGAAAAGTTCATCAGTTTAGTATTAGAAATTCATCTTGATGTCTTGTCTTAGTGACCTTGCTGTTGGAAAGGAAAGATAATTTTATTCAGTGTCTGTCTCTTTGCCTCAAATAATTTGTACATGTGTGATCCTTACTGGAGAGTGGCATAGTCTGATCTTGACTGGAAGACTGAAAAACTAAAGACCTGCCACTAACTTGTTTCATGCTCTTAGGAAATTTGCTTAAACTCTGTAAGTCAGCATTCGTGTGCTTGCTTGTGCTTTCTTATAATCTGTAAAGTAAGAGTATTAGCTAATGTTCTTTTTTTTTTAAGATTTTATTATTTTATTTTTGACAGAGGGAGAGGGAGGGAGACAGAGGGAGAGAAACATCAACGTGTGGTTGCCTCTCGTGCACGCTCTACTGGGGACCTGGCCCGCAACCCAGGCAGCATGTGCCCTGACTGGGGAATCCAACCAGCGACCCTTTGGTTCACAGGCCCGATGCTCAATCCACTGAGCTACGCCAGCCAGGACTAATTTCTTTTTTAATTGTGATAAAATATACAACACAAAGTTTACCATTTTAAACATTTTAAACATTTAAGTTTACCATTTTAAACATTTAATTTTAAACATATTACTGTACACTACAGTAGCGTTAACTGTGTACACATCCTTATGCAACTGATCTATAGAACTTTTTCATTTTATAGAACTGATACCCTATACCCATTGAACAACTCTTTCCTTCTTCCCCCAGCCCCTTGGCAATTACACTTCTACTTTCTGTTTCTAAGAGTTTGACTGCTTTAGATACCTCATGTGAGTGGAATCATCCAGTATTTGTCTTTTTGCGACTGGCTTTTCACTTAGCATTATGTTCTCAAGATTCATCCACTTCGTAGCATGTGTCTGAATTTCCTTCCTTTTAAAGGTTGAATAATACTCCATTGTATGTATATACCACATTTTGTTTATGCATTCATCCCTTGGTGGATGTTCAGGTTGGTTCTGCCTCGTGGCTATTGTGAATGATGCTACAATGAACCTAAGTGTCCAAATGTCTCTTCGAAATGCTCTGCTAATTTTTAATATAACTTGCAGTTTTGATCACAAGAAACAGTGGTTCCAAACTGTTTGGTCCTCATCCTAACCACTGCCTTACCTGTAATCACCTGCGATAACAAAGAATTAGAGTTGATCAAAATAATGAAAAGTTCCAACAGTATGTTTTTGTTTTTGTGAGATTTTTCTTTGGTATAATGATCTATATAACAACAACATTACTTTACAATAAGCATACAGATTGCAAAGCACAAATTAGAGATATTAAGGTGACAGTAACTGGTTGCTTAATAGCATATGAAATACCTCATAAGTGAAGAATATGAGCTTACACATGACTTGTGTACCATACAAACTTAAAAATATCATGTCTTGATGGTAGATGGCAGGTTATTTTTAAAAGTGCAGATTTTCACACATGGAATATCACCAGTAGCATCACACTGTGGTATAAGAAAATTGAGCCCTGGCTGGTGTGGCTCAGTGGATTGAGCGCCGGACTGCAAAGCAAAGGGTCGCCTGTTCTATTCCCATCCAGGGCACATGCCTGCATCGTGGGCCAGGTCCCCAGTGGGAGCACTTGAGAGGCAACTGCACATTGATGTTTCTCTCCCTCTCTTTCTCCCTCCCTTTCCCTTTCTAAAAAAAAAATAAAATCTTTATTAAAAAAAAAAATTGAGAAACCCCCAAGTATGTAATTTACTGTAATTTTTTAAAAAGTTATGTGCCTCAAGTATGCAAACATGTCATTTCTGAATAATTAATGAACAAATTCAATTGATGACAAAACTAAAGTAACCAAGTTACATAATTGAAGAAAAATAACAATTGAAAATTATAGCCAGCATGAGGAAAGAGGGTGTTACCAAAATGACCTTTAAATTTTGAGTACCTAATTTTAGTAATCCCTAATAATTTGGGTAATAGGTTCATAGTAAGTTACTTTTATTGCTATATAAAAAAACATTAGAAGTCCAGGGGATTATTCATTATTCTCCTTAAATAATAACAAAAAATCTTGTGTTTTTGTGATGAATTTGTGATTAATCTTGGCTCAGTAGAGGACTGTGGACCATACGTGCGTTGAGAATTGCACCTCTAAGATAGCAGTTCTCTCTCTATGTACCTGAACCCTTCAGAGGGATGCTACCCAATTATGATAGTTAGTTATACATAATTCACCTTCCCTCTCAACTGTAACGTACACACTGTTAAGCTGTGGCTGACAGATAGAAAGTGGAACAGAGTTAGTCCATGTGTTGTGGATTAAAAAGGTTTTGCTTGCTGCAAGTGAGACTCACAGGGTGAAGTCACCAGTGCCTAAGTAAATCACATGTTAATTGGAACAATCACAAACTTCACGAGTAGCCCTGGCTGGTGTAGCTCAGTGGATTGAGTGCCAGCCTGCGAACCAAAGGGTTGCCGGTTGGATTCCCCAGTCAGGGCACATGCTACCTGGGTTGCGGGCCAGGTCCCCAGTAGGGGGCATATGAGAGACAACCATACATTGATGTTTCTCTCCCACTCTTTCTCCCTCCCTTCCCCTCTATCTAAAAATAAATAAAACAAAAAACCCCCACAAAACTTCACGAGTATATAAGCCATTATACACTCATGGCAGTCATTCCAGCCAAACCTGACCCAGTGCCAAAGAGTGATGTAGTCAAGAATGAAATAATTATAAATATTTTGTAGATGAAACACAATACCTCACATTTTTATAAATGAAGTGGGAGGTATGGCCCTGTGGGAGTAATTATGTAGCATTGTGAACATTTTTAAAAATATTATTAAAATATTCTTGGAGCCCTGGCCGGGTGGCTCAGTTAGTTGGAACATTCATTATACTATGCACCAAAAGGTTGTGGGTTAGAGTCCCAGTCAGTGCACATACAGAGATTGTGAGTTCAGTCCCTAGTTGGGGTGGTTACGGGAGGCAACCGATAAAAATTTTCTCTCACACAATCTCTCTCTCTCTCCGTCTCTCCCCCCTTTCCACTCCCACCCCCCATCCCTCCCTTCCGCTCCCTCCCTCTCTTTCTAAAATCAATAGATAGATCCTCAGCTGAGGATTTAACAAAGAAATTCTTGGAGGGGGTCCTTTATTTATTAATTTACATGTAGTAAAATTCACTATTTGTGATATCCATTTCTGTTGGTTTGACAAATACATAGAGTGTTGTATCTACCACCATTAATGGTTCCACCATTTCATTTATTTATTTTTTAAAATTTTAATCTTCATTGAATTTTTTTCCATTTCCATTTAGTCTTCTTATACCCCACTGCCCCCAGCAATTACCACACTGTTGTCCATGTTCATGAGTCCTTTTTCCTTTTTGCTCAATCCCTCCACCCCCTAACCATCCCTCCTTCCACTCCTCACTAGCTGTCATCTGTTCTTCATATATAAGTCTGCCTCTGTTTTGCTCATTACTGTATTTTGTGATGTATAGTGCACTCCCGTCTATAATGTGCACCCACTTTTTTGGCCGAAACTTTCAGTAAAAAAATCTCGTTTTAATTTTTTATTCATTTATAATTCGATATTTGTTTTTTGTATTATAAAAGAATTTTAGCATTTATTTTTGAACGTGTTGCGGTACAAGAAATTTTATGTAACAAATAATTACAAAACACAAGAACAGATACAATGTATTTCAGGCACTACCCATGTATAATGTGCATCTTTATTTTTCCCCAAAAAATTTGGGCAAAAAAGTGTGCATTATACACAGCAAAACATGGTAGTTCAGTTTGTTCATTACATTCTGCATATGAATGAAATCATATAGTATTTCTTTTTCTCTGACTGGCTTACTTCACTTAGTATAATGTTCTCCAGGTCCATCCATACTGTTGCAAAGGGTAAAATTTTCTTCTTTTTTTATGGCCAGGTAGAATTCTGTTGTGTAAATGTCCCATAGTTTTTTTGTCGACTCGTACTGATGGACAGACACTTGGACTGCTTCCATATCTTGGTGATTTTAAATAAAGCTGCAATGAACATAGGAGTGTATATGGTCTTTCAAAGTAGTGTTTTAGGTTCCTTTGGATATATTTCCAGAAGCGGGATTGCTAGGTCAGAAGGCAGATCAACTTTTAATTTTTTGAGGTACCTCCACACTGCTTTCCACACTAGCTGCACCAATCTGCATTCACACCTACAGTGCAAAAGGCTTCCCCTTTCTCCACGTTCTTGCCAGCACTAGTTGTTTGTTAATTTATAGATGAGAGCCATTCTGAGAGCCATTCTGAGATGGTATCTCATTGTGGTTTTAATTTGCATTTCTCTGATGATTAGTGATGTTCAGCATCTTTTCTTACCTCTGTTGGCCATCCGTATGTCCTCTTTAGAGAAGTGTCTTTTGCTCATTTTTTAATTGGGTTGTTTGCTTTTTTGGTGTTAAATTTTGGATATTAATGCCTTATCAGGTGTATCGGCAAATATATTCTCCCATTCTGTGGGTTGTCTTTTTATTTGTTGATGTTTTCTTTTGCTGAGCAAAAACTTTTTAGTTTGATGTAGTCCTATTTGTTTACTTTTTCTTTTGTTTCCCTTGCCTAGGGAGAAATATTTAATAAAAAATTACTACAAGCAGTATCCAAGATTTGCTGCCTATGTTTTCGCTTAGGATTTTTATGGTTTCGGGTCTAACATTTAAGTCTTTGATCCATTTTAAATTTATTCTTGTGTGTGGTGTAAGAAAGTGTGATCTAGTTTCATTTTTCTGCATGTATCTGTCCAATTTTCCCAGCGTCATTTTTTGAATAAATGATCTTTAGCCCCTTGTATGTACTTGCTTCCTTTGTCGAATATTAATTGACTATAAAGGTGTAGGTTTATTTCTGGGCTCTCTATTCTGTTCCATTGATCTATGTGTCTGTTTTTATGCCAGTACCAGGCTGTTCATGTAATTGTTCAGAATATCTTCTTACATTCTTTGTATTTCTTTGGTGTCAATTGTTATGTCTCCTCTTTCATTTCTGATTTTATTTCTTTGGGTCCTTTTTCTTTTTTTCTTGATGAGCCTGGTTGAAGATTTGTCAATCTTATTTATCCTTTCAAAGAATTATCTTTTGTATCATTTTTTTAGACTATTTCATTTTTTTCTGCTCTGATCTTTATTATTTCTTTCCTTTTACTCACTGGGCTTTGTTTATTGTTCTTTTTCAAGTTCCTTTAAGTGTGAAGTTAGGTAGTTTATTTGAGGGGTTTTTTTTTTGATAAGCTTGTAATGCTATGAATTTCCCTCTTAGGATTGCTTTCCCAGTGTCCCACAGATTGTGAATTGTTGTGTTCTCATTTTCATTTGTTTCAAACTATCTTTTGATTTCTTCCTTGATCTCATTGTAGACCCATTCATTGTTTACTAACATGTTTTTTAGCTTCCATGTCTTTGCATGTTTTTCATTATCCTTGTGTTTGATTTCTAGTTTCATAGCCTTGTGGTCAGAGAAGATGCTTACCATGATTTCAGTTTTCTTAAATTTATTGAGACTTGTTTTGTGTCCCAATATGTGGTCTATCCTAGAACACATTCCACATGCACTTGAAAAGTATTTATATTCTGCTTTGCGGCGAAATGCTCCGAAGAGAACAATTCAGCCCATTTGATCTAGTGTGTCATTTAAGGCTGCTGTCTCCTTGTTGACTTTCTTTCTGGAAGATCTATCTGTTGAAATCAATGAGGTGTTAAAATTCCTGACTATGACTGTATTTCTGTTGATTTCTCCCTTTGTGTCCATCAAGATTTGCTTTACATATTTAGGTGCTCCTATGTTGCGTGCATATATGTTTACTAAGTTATGTCCTCTTTATCATTAAGTAGTGTCCTTTGTTTCTCACTGTAGTCTTGGCTTTAAAGTCTATTTTGCCAGATATAAGTACTGCTACCCCAGCTTTTCTCTTTCCTTCCCTTTTGCATGAAATTTCTTCTTCTATCCCTTTACTTTTAGTCTGTGTGTATCTTTTGCTTTGAGATGGGTCTCTTGGAGGCAGCATATATATGGGTCTTGTTTTCTTATCCATTCAACTACTCTGTCTTTTGATCGGAGCATTTAAGCCATTTACTTTGAAGGTGATTATTGATAGATATGTATTTAGTGCCATTTTATTGTTAGTCTGTTTTCCTCTGTTTTTTTTTTCTTTTTCTTATCTTCCTCCCCCTCCTCCCTTTCTTTCCCCTCCTTCCCCTCCTCCTCCTCCTCCTCCTCCTCCTTCTTCAAGCAAGCCCTTTAACATTTGTTGCAGTACTGGTTTGGTGTTAACAAACTCCTTTAGCTTTTTCTTGTCTGGGAACCTCCTTATTTCTTCTTTGACTTTAAATGATAACTTTTCTTGGTAAAGTAGCCTTAGTTGTAGGTCCTTTCTTTTCATAACCTTGAATATTTCACACCACTCCTTTCTGGCCTAACATGTTTCTGTTGAGTATTCAGATACCAGTCTAATTGGTACTCCGTTGTAGGTAATTACCTGCTTTTCTTTTGGCTTTTAGATTTCTCTCCTTGTCTTTAAGCTTTGTCATTTTAATTACTATGTGTCTGTTGTAGGCCTCTTTGGGTCCAACCTGTTTGGGACTCTCTGAGCTTCCTGTATTTGTGTGACTTTTTTCTTCACCAGATTAGGGAAGTTTTCAGTCATTATTGCTTCAAATAGGTTCTCACTCCCTTCTCCTTCTGGTATTCCCATGATGTGGATGTTGTTACGTTTCATGTTGTCCAAAATGTTTCTTAAGCTCTCCTCATTTAAAATTTTTTTTTTTCTTTTTGTTGCTCTGCCTGGATGTTTTTTTCTACCTTGCTGTCTAAAACACTGATTCTGTCCTCTTCTTCACCTAACCTACTGTTTATTCCTTTCAGTGTATTATTTATCTCAGGTATTGCATTATTTCTGACTGTTCCTTTTTTATGGTTCGTATGTCTTTTTTCTTAAGGATACCAAGTATCCTTATAATCATTACTGTAAATTCTCTATCTGATCAGTTACTTGCCTCTATTTCATCTACTTCTTATGGGGAATTCTCTTGTTCTTTGTTTTGGGGTGTGTTTCTTTGTCTTCCCATTTTGTCCACTTCTTTGTATTTTTCACCTTAGTTGTTAAACTGACCAGTTGTTAAACTGATCAAGCTGTAGCCAGCAGCCAGGCTTAAGCTCCACAGGGTGGGGCAGAGTAATTCCTGCAGGCTGGGCTATTGCTTCCCCTCAGGCTGATGCCTTTCGGAGAGGAGTGCTCTGCCTGGGAGACGTGGCTTCTGCAGCATGGGGAATGACTCAGCTCAGGGATCCTGGTGGCTGTTTCTTCAGTTTTCTCCCCAGAACCATCAGCCCCAGACTCTCCTCAAGCATCTATAGTTCACTCTGCCCTCCCTCTGCTGGAGCCCAGGGTAAGCGGCCACAAACAAAATTTTGTGTTTTGGCCCATTAAGAGGCTCTCTGCATCTCTAGCTTTGTCTCGCTGGCAGACAGAAACCCTGTGCATTCCACAGCTAGATGTCATCTGGGTTCCTTTCTAGCTCTGGTGCTGTAGGCTGGGCAGCCCAGCTTTGTTTTTAGACCTCGCACTTCTCAGGGAACTCCCCAGCTGCTGAAGTATCCCTCTGGAACTTCAGCTGCCACCCATGGGAGCCCAACCAGCTCTTTTGTGTCTCCTCTGCACTCCCTACCCATCACAATGTGGTGAAGTGGCTTCTTCCATTTGTTCATAGTTATGAGGCTTCTCTAGTGTTCACTTTGTTATTCTGGATGATTTTTCTACAATTTAGTTGTAAATTCACATTGGTCCTGGGAGGAGGTTAGTGTACCTTCCACTTACTCCTCCGCCATCTTGGATTAGTTCATATATTTATTTCTTGCTATCTCCTTCCAACTGTACTTAGCTCATGGCAATCATCAATCTCTTTTCTGCCCCCTATAGGTTCCTTTTTCTATAATTTTGTATAAATAGTACAATTGAATGTGGAGCCTTTGGGGGTCTGTTCTTTTTTAATTAGTAAGATGCGTTTGTGATTCATTCATCATGTTGCATGTATCAGTATGGCTATTGTTGAGTAATACTCCATTCATCGGACTATTTAGTAGTTTGTTCACAAAGTAGCCCTTTTATTTATGCTTGAACCGCCTCCACAAGTACTCTGGTCCTTTTTATATTGATACTTTAACCTTTTTTAATGTTAAGTATTATAATTTCAATTATAGTCTATTTTACATGTTACCTTTTATGTTCACCTGATTGAATGCACTAGGGAGATTTGAATCTATTATAGCACAAATTCCTAAGGAGATTTAAATCTATGGCACATTTCTGCCCCAGTTAGAATTTGGTTTGGAGAAAGCAAGAGAGTACTTAAGAAGGATAAGACCACCAAACTGCTGGAATGTCTTTTCCCAGTTTGCACATTTCTGTTAATGAAGATAAACATTATTGTAGACTCCCTCAGATGCTTTTCTCATTTAGTGCTCACAACATTGACTGGTAGATGGCATTGTTTAATTTATATACAGATGAGGAAACAGAGGCTCCCTGAGTTATTAAATTGTCTAGTGAGGTCACACAGCTGGCCACTGGTGGAGCGATCAAATCAGGGCTGGGTGACTCATTAGAATTTTCATTATTGTGAGAAGACCGGTGAAATGGGCTTGTAACTTGTATTTTATTTAATATTTAGCGTAACTTTCCTCCGGAAAGAAGAGAAAGACCATCAACAATGGAATGCAGTATTATTTAAAAGGGCAGTATTAAATCGTAGCATTCTCAGTATTTTGTTGGGATCTGTGAGACATTCATATATCAGATAAGCAAATGAGTAATCAGTTTAGGAAGAATAATGAATTTTGTGCAAGGTAGTTTTAGAAGAAATTTTATTTTGCTAAAAGTCTTGTTAATGTTAAAATGCTGGATCAGAGTCCCCTCTGCCATGCTGTTGCGCATTACATTCTTTTATAGCAATGCTCAGCACACAGGAAGTGTGCAGTCAACAGTTATCGGATAAATATTCCAAATTCTGAAGAACATTCCAAATTTGGGACTTTCTATTTGAACCCTTGAGTATTCATGTGCCAACCCTTTCGTGTGCCATGCTTAACTGTGTTCACTTCTTGTGTTATTCATATTACCTCTTCATAGTGCTTCAATCAACTATCCCTATTGTTTTGGAATGCCTGGAAAAAATAAAGAAGGCACTGAGTGAAATTCCGTTAAACTACTAGATTTAAGAGGAAAATTCTGTGAACAGTTGTCCTTTGCCTAAACTCTCCTACTTTTCCCCTGGATCTTGCCTTAGCATTCCCAACACCCTGCGTTCCTCCTGCCTTCTCAGATTACTTAATGGTTGGGTGGCCAGAGCTGAAATGTGCTGCCTTCCTCTCATTCACTATGCCTGTTTTTATAACTGCTGGGTGTTAGGAAGGACACAAATATTTCAGAGTAGGTTCCACACAATTGAAGGGTCCTGGCCCCTTGATCAAAGTTAAGGTTTTCAGTGGCAATTCAGACAGTTCATATTAGAAGTACACAAAATACACTCTTTGGCCAGATACCAAAGAACCAAGTATATAAATCACCATTAGGTCCAACATCACCATTATGGAATAAGTTTTTGGGAGACAGAAATAAACTGAAAATAATCTAAGATATTTCAGTTAGTGTTACAATACTATCAGCAGGAACAGTGATTTCTCAGCACTGTCAGTGGCTCTCCTGTGCTTACTGCTCTTCACATTTGCCTTCGAAGATAGATGTTCACTTTCTACAGGCACATTTAATAATATCATGAACCCTTTCGTGCTTATAATTTAGAAAAAAGGTTTTAATAATTTTTTTCTCTATGTAACTTTTTACCTGGGATTTACAGCTTAGGTAAATCCTAAAAGTCAGTCCAACTCTATCTATTGAACATGGTTTGCTGTTGCTAGCAATTAGAACTTTTATTTTAAATTTGAAAACTATGAAATACTATCTTCTCAGTGCTTTCTTCACAGTCTTTTACATTGTCAGGATCAGAAAAAATTTTATCATGCATTTTGAAATTTTTCCTCATGAAATTTTGAGGTATCAGAGTTAACATTCTGCTTTGTAATTCATACAGTATGGGAAGACTTCTGTTTTAAAATTCTAAGTGGAATTAAATTACTAAGAACTAAATAAAATTCTTAAGCTTATTTCTTTTTTATGAATGCTGTGTGGTATACCGGAAGGTCATAGAGATAATTCTCTGCATTTAGACTTTGAATGGATTTCTTCATAATAATCACTGACTGACGAGCAAGCACAACCATTCACTCCTTCATCCATTGCATGCAATATGGCTTCCACATCTGCTCTCTACTAAAGTGATTGAAATTGTCTTCTTCCCTTTTATTTTATAAACATTTAAGGGTTTTGGCCTAATAAAATATACTGTGGTATGGGGGCCCTGGAGTGTGGGGGCCCCTGAGTGTCTGTCTGTCCAGGGCAGGCGGCCCGCAACTGTGTGTCCCCTTGAAGGTCAATCTGGGCAGGCAACCCGGAACACTGAGTCATTGTCACATGCCTGTGGGCAGGCAGCCCGGGCCTATGTCATTGTGCACATGTGCTGCAGTCCCCAGTGACCAAAGTTTTGGTCCAGTCCCACTATTGTCTAAGCCTATATAAAAACCCCTGTAACCAGCAATAAGTGTGTGTGCCAGCAGCACCAGCAGTGCCAGCAGTGCCAGGAGTGCCAGCAATGAAGAGTGTGCCTGCTGCTTGCTTGCGATGCGAAGTGCGGCTCCTGTGTCGGCTCCTCGTGCTTCCTTTCGCTTGGGCCTCTCCACGGAAGCCTACCCTAGCTGAACAGCTGGGCTCTGCCATATGGTATAAGTGATCATCTCTTTGCGTATAGTACAAGAAAATATTTTCCTTCACCACCCCCCCCCCAATCAACCCTCTTCTCCTTTTCTGAGATACTCTGGAGTTATAGAACTTTGCTTTTTCTTTCAATAAAGCCTCAAGTGTGTTAACATTTCTTATCAAGACGTTAATTTGCTTTCTCAATTTTAACACTAGGATTTCAGGGTGTTTTTTTTTTTTCTTTTGTTGTGGTTGTGAATGTCTCAGAAAGAAAAAGAAGTAAAGAAAATACAGCATGTGTTATATGAGACCTAGTGAATTGAAGTTGACTGGGTATGGTATAATAAAAAATATATTTGCCATTTGTCCATGGTTCCCGACACTACACTCCTAAAACCCTTGGAATTTCCTGAGTGATAGGAGTGTATTATTCTTAAGGAGCCTGCCCAGCACACTGGAGTTTATGCCAAAGAAGTGACTGACTTAGGCTGGGGTCCCTAGATAGCTTCAGAATGGAAGCTAGTCTCCAGAAAGACCAAATGCATGATTAGAGGATAGAAACTTTTAGTCCCACCCCCACACCTCTTGGGAGAAAGTTGGGTCTAGAAATTGAGTTATAAGAACTCTCGAACAATGAAATTCCAAGGGCTTCGGTGGTGTTGAATGCCGTGACCTGATGGGACGGTAGCTTACCTGGAGAGGCCATGGAAGCTTTGCACCTATCCCCAGTCCATCCATTGTCCTAGGCATCTCTTGTGCTGGGTTGTTCCTGAGTTGTGTCCTTAAATAATTAAACTGGTAATGATAATGATAGCACTTTCATGAGCTCTGAGTCATTTTTGAGAATTATCAAATCTGAGGAGGGGGGCGTGAGAATCTCTGAATTTGTAGTTAGCCAGGCAGAAGCACAGGTGGCTTGGAGACTCCATTTGCAGGTGGCACCTGAAGTATGAGTATTCTTGGGGACTGAACCCTTTTACCCATGGGGTCTACGGTAACTGTGTAGTGTCAGAATTGAATTGAATTATTAGAGACTCATTTAGTGCTGGAGAATTGTTGAAAACACACCATGTGTTTGGTGTCAAGAAAACACCACACACCAGGCAAGAGGAAGTACAGGAGGATTCCAGGAGAGAAACAGCAGGTGTGAGGACTCCGAGGTAGCAAGGGGCTTGACTTGTTCAGCACCTGAAAGAGCATGGCTTAAAAGGTTGGAAGCAGATAACAGACACAATTAGAATTGAAACTTATTTAAAAAATTTAAAGCCGGTGTTCTAATCACAGCAGAGAATTGGAGTGATCAGGAGGAGGTGAAGAGTGGCTACAGGGAGGCTCATGAGGAAGCTGGTGCCATATTCACACGAGAGAGAATAGAGGCTTGGGAGACCCGGGGAGTGAAAATGTTTTATGATGTTTGTAAAATATGGTTGATTCTGACATGGGAGAAGATGTAGCCTATGTCCAGTTTAAGTTATGACCTTGGTTAAGTTATTTAGTCATCTAAATCACAGTTTCTCAGTTTTGAAAATGAGAACAATAATTCTTTTTCTTACCACTTCATAGGGTTTGAAGATCAAGTAAGATAATATCTGTCAGAGCACTTTGTAAATTTGTTATAGAAGAATGCTATTTCTCATCTGTTTCTTCCCATCATCAAAACTGAAAACAAAGTAAAAACTAGCTGGGTTACATTTCTTTTTCAGATATGTTCATCTGTCCTGCTTATAATTGAATCTTCCAAATAATTGTATTAGGAAAGTTCATTTGTACTTTAGGTGAAATGTTTTCCTCAGAAGTTCTGACACTCTATTTTAGGAACATCCAGGTCATAGAGGTGACCCTGATCTGTGTGTGCGTGTGGCCTACTTTTCCTTTCATTTCTCAGGGCCTCAGTAGAGGAATATGGCTGTGAAAGTAGGGGTGCTTGGTTCTTGCTTTGAGCTGGGAGGGTGGTGAGAGATGAGAGAGGGACTAGTCAGAGAGAAGTGGTTGCAGCATCCAGCCTGGAAATGCCCGCAGCGGAAGAGCATACAGATAGGGAGGCCCCATAATCAGCGACATGTTAGGGGATCCCCAAGTTGAAGACTGTTCCGTCAGGCGTTAGGCATTTAGCAGGGTCAGTGGAGTCAGTTCGCTCTTAGTTGGCTGTTCCTCACAAATAGCAAAATGCGGTTTTAAGCATTTTAGTGCTTATGCGGGTAGCTGCCCTAGAACAGGTTATCATCAGGGCAGGCACTTTGCCTTGTTTTCTGCTGCGTCCCCAGAACCTCGTAGTGTGCCTGGCACATATAATAGCTCCTTGTTGAATAGAGGTGTTTTCGTAAGGCAGCTTCACAGTATTTACTAAATTGCTTTCTTAGACCGTATTTAACATGTATAGTTTTGCTTTTATCCATATTGATTCTCTGGAATATATTATGTTCACATATTCTCCACACAGTGTAGTTGGTTCTTATTCCTTAACATCTCTTGTGCCTGCTCCTACCTCCACCTCCACCCCCACGTTCTTTACTGAATCCCATCTCACCTGGATTATTGTGTTTTTAAACTGATGTCCTACCTTCAAATCTTATTTCCTTTAACCACAACCTTCCCATTGCTGCCAGGGTGCCAGCATCTCTAAGGCACAAATTTAATTACTCTGCTAAAATACTTAAATGGCTTCCTTTTATAGCAGTGAGTTTCCAGTGATGGTGTCCTGACACACTGAGGTGTCAGAATCAGTTGGGAGGCAATAGGTATATCAGAGTATTTGTGCCGTCTCTCACGAAAATGAGTCCAGAGAAGCTCTATAGAGTCCTTTTATACTTTTTAAGTGTAAAGGTTACAAAAATACTGAGGATCATTTTTGAGTCTGCTCTGTCCCCACCTCAGACAATAAATGCCTTTGAGAGCATCTGGCTAGAAAATTGGAAATATCTTGTAGCCCAGGAGACTAGTGTTAGTGAGTATATGATGACATTCAATTTTTGTTGATATCCGTGATTATTTTCAAGTAGACCATGTACTATGCTGTCACGTGTGCTGCTTATCGCTTCTGATGGCAGCCTTTCCCCCGTCTGCTGTTTGTTTCCAGACCTTTTATTTTTAACAAGGAGCTTTATCAAAGCCGTACAGGACTTACGCAGTGGTGACTAATCGTTATTTTCTTTGCATCATTTTTCTTTTGTTATGTTTAGAGGTTATCGAGGGAGAGCTGTTCAGAAACTGTGGAGGATTTCTGTAGTGGCCTGCATAGTCAATTGCTACGCTCTTTTGAGTTTTTAATTTCTGGGAAAGAGCATTTGAAAACAAGGAATCATTGAAGCTTGTCTCTCACATGGTACGAAGAAGAATTTCAAAGATGGCAGCTGAGAGAAACTCATCCAGATTTTTTTTTGTAGTCCTACTTATAATCTTTTAAGCGCATGTGGAAATGCTTATTTGTGTTTCTTATCAACTAGGTGACAAAACCAGTGTGCCAGAAATAAATTTGTTGTAAGGGATGTTTATTCCGTAAATGCGTTGTAAGTTCATTTAAACGTTGTATTCCTTTGTTCTTTGACAAAAATAAACTACCATAATACCAGAGCAAAAGAAACCCACCTCCTACCTACTTGTATGAAAGTGGATAGTTCCCAAATTCTCCCAAGTGTTGGCGCTTTTCGTCTCTTGCTATTTCTTTCCTTTTTCCATTATTCTTAGTGCCTTTATACTTACTGTTGAATTTAGAAGACCCGTAGTGTTAATGAGTTTATACATACCTGATTGTCATTTTAAAACTTAGATTATGGTGGCTATAAAGTGGTCAGTCATCAGCCAGAAAGGGTATCTGTACTTTCTTCAGACCTTTTATATTTTCACTTAATATTGTGGGTAATTTTGAAATTTACATGCGTGTGGACAGGAGCACTAAGCCACTTTGTTGTATACTTCATTCCTTGATAGTTGAGCTATATGGAAGTAATAAAACTTATAATATCCCCCCGTAGTACATTTGAGGGACAATAGTGATTCACTTTCAGGACCATATTTTATTTCATTATATTTTTGAAATAACCAATTTTCTTTCTCTTTGTGAATGATTGTGGTTCTTAAAGTCATAAAGTTCACCAGAGTAGAAGACCTCTAATTTGAGTATCTCAGTTACAGGAGCGTTTATTTGTGTCTAGAAATAAAACCTGATTGTTCATCAGTTGTTTCTTAAACCACAGCATCCCTTGTGTTTTCTTAGGCCAAAGATGAAGAAGTAGCCTTTCTGGATTGGAGTGATGATGATGGTGATGGGTTTGATCCAAGCACACTTCCGGATCCAGATAAGTACAGAAGCTCTGAAGAATCAGATAGTGAAGATACGGAAAATAAAATTAGGTATGTTTTTACCATTGGTGACATTAAGTATATGAGTCTCCTTTTAATTCTAGAGATGTTGTAGAGACAAATGTCTTAGGCTCTTCTCGTCATTTTAAGGGCTCTCTTACTGTTTCTGTAATCCCTGTTAACAGAAATGAATATTATAAACGTCATATTTTCTTTTTCTTTCTTTATTCTTTTTTCTTCTTTTTATGTGAATCTTTTATGCTTAAATATTTGATGCACTAGGGTATATTTAATGCAAACGGAGGCAGGATTTTATTTTGATTCACTGTCACAAGACTGTTGAGAGCATTCTTAAAAATTGTCTCTGAATTTTAAAAAGGGGCTGTTATACTTTCACATTTTGTGATATAAAATTAAGTAACAAATGCATAAAATAATGGAAAGCTTATACATAAACAGCCCTTGACAAATTCTCTCAGTTTTAAAACCTGTTCATTTGTACCGTGGACTTACTTGCCACCATGTCCAAAACAGATGAAATGTGATGAATTGAATAATAGTATAACTTACTCAGCATTTGTTTTCAGAGCACTATGTGTTAGATTACACTGAGATTCTATTGATTTAGAAGTCGAGGACATCGAATGTCATGGACATTCTAATGTGGCCGTTTAGGCAGAAGGTAGGTACTAATGACAGAGGACGTTAATGTGATTGAAGGAAAGAGGAAGCTTGATGGAGCCCCTGAGTGCTAGCCCAGGTGGGGCTGGAGAAGCAGGCCACAGAGCTATAATCTGGTTTTAAGTAAGAGCATTACGAAAAGGCCTTGAAAAGATTATCCCCTTAGGAGAAAATGCGGTAGGGAGGTCATTTCAGAGTTCCTGTTCATTTTAATCTTGGGCTTATTTAAACATAGAATTATTCTGTAATGGTGAAAATGATGTCCAAAATGTAGTCTTCCCAAATGATGCCAGCAACTTGAGACATTTGCTATTGGACAGTAAGGTAGTAGATATAATAATTTTCTAGTGTACTTGCCGACAGGGTAGTGGGTATTAGCTTTACCTACCACAAGAAGCACCACGGTGAAAATAATTTGATTAGGATTTAGAAAAATATATAAATGTATGCCATACAGGTTAAATCATTTAGGTTCAGGACATTTTCCTAATCTTTAGAAGTTGACTTTTAAGAGTAAATATACACACTTTTCAGAAAGTTCCTTAGTGTACACGTTGAAACCGGAACTATCAGTGTGGTTAAGTTTGCTGCCTCTTCTGTTCTTACATAAACGTTTCTCTTTGAGAGTGGTTTATGGGATCTCTATTTTGGTAGATGTGATCTTACTTAACACATGTGACTTATATCATTAACTTCCAAATGTTTCTGTGTAACTTTACTCTCTGGAGGAAACATTAATTGGTTCTTAGGGTTTGTCATGCAGTCATATTTTGTGCATCTGTCTAACATACCTTGGCAACAGAGAACCAGTCTTTTGATGTCACCATTCCTTCTGTATCTGATTCATAAGGTCTTTTTCCCTAACATTTTTTAATGATAGTTTCTGAGTCATCCTTAATCTGTCTGTAGCAGCATTTCATTTCATTCCTCTGGCATTTCTTACTCTCACAGTGACATTTCCTTGCTACCACCTAGTTAATATGATTTGTTGCCTAATAGCTTCATGTGTGTTAGCCTCTTAATTGGCCTGTAAATGCTCTGTAGCTAGAAACCCAGTCTTTTTGTACCAGTACCTCCAGGCTCTATTCCTGTCCCCAACATTAATGTCATAGGCACAAAGAAGACCCTGAAATATTTGAATTGATTGATTGGTGAAAGAGATTAATAGAGTAAAAAAAGAGAAATATAATGATAAGCAGCTATGCACTTGGTCCTAATAGCTTAAATGGTGCAAGAGCTGACAGACTAGATGGATGGAGAATTGGAAGAAGCCAAGTTCAGATAGTATAATGGTGATGGAATGAAGGTAGAAGTAGCTTGAGATGCTAGAACATTCTAATTTAAAGGGAAAATATTTAAGCATTACATGAAAATTAAAATGGTTGTGATTTCAGGCACAGCTCGTAGTAACTCTGCATTAGTGGAAATTGAAAGGAATTGGTAAACGTAAGCTGAAGAAAAATTCTTCTGTTGAAGAGGGTATCAACAAGGGCTTTATTCCTTTATCCGTTTAAGGGGCTTCCTTAGCAATTTGTCTTTTGTCTGCCAACAGCGATTGTAGTCAAACCCCTGCTTATAGATGAAGAAACCAAGGAGTCACAGGATATAATAATAATTTGTCTGTGATCACAGTACAAGTTAGGGACAGTATGAACTACCCAGATCAAATTGGTTCCATCATTCTAATACTCCAATCAGGTCAAATGGAATTACTCTAACATTAGGAGAGGTAGCTCCAGAAAACTTCCTGAAGACAAATTTGTTGTCATTTGGCTGAAGGTCTGATCCATGGACTGTAGGATAGATTTTACTAGTCCATGGTTTCCCAGCTTTATCATTCCTGGCCCAGATCATTCTTTGGGGATTAGAGAGGCAGCAGTTGGGAATGATTGTTGACTGTTAGGCATCATCCCAGGCCTCGGCCACTCCTCCCCATTAGGGACAACCAGAAATATCTTCAGACGTTGACAGATACCCTTTGGGGAGCAAAATCTCCCACAGTTGAGAACCACTGGACTAGACCCAGAATGGCAGGTACGCATTACTGCCATTCTGAGTTCTTTAATTTCCCCATCCCTCATCCAAGATAGGCTTTGTATATTCCTTTTCATTGAGCCCAGGCAACCTTTGTCAGTATTGCATCTTATTAATCAATTGGGATTGGTACACAAGGCCATTTCTGGACTAGAAGGCAGGATTCAGGGTAAATTGCAAGTAGTAGTCTACATGTGAAATTTCTGTTTATACTCTTAAGTTTCCATTTTTCTTCTCTTTTCCCTTCTCTCTTAAAATTATTTCAGTGGCAGTGAATACAGATATATCTAAACTACCAAACTTGTTTTGGATAAGAAAAAGGATTCACAGGTAAATTCATACACCTGAATTTTGACAGCAGTAATTCCTTGCTGTTATTGCTAACTGTAATAGCACCAATACAGTTTTTCTGTATTGTTTCAGTTTGGCTACATCTTTTTTCTTTGCCTCTCATAAATGACTAGATGCTAGTATTTTATGATGTTGCCTTTAAAGGATCCTCTCGGTGTGTTCACAGGTCTTATTTGCTGCATTGTTTCTAGCCTCCAATGAATAATGATAGGATCAGCTAGTGTTCCAGCCTCTTGGTCAACCTCTCTCACCCAGTAGGTTATTCTCTGGATATTAACTTTGCACTTTCAGAAATGAATTTACTCTTAAGAGACTATAGATACACCAGTTCGAAAAAGGTTATTACCAAAGTTAACAGCATACGCTAGTTTCTTTAGAAGTTTTCTCTGGATATTCCTTTTTCCTTCACAGTGGTTGACATCCATAAATATTCAATATGGGTAACACCTTTGCCTTTCTACATGGAAACACACTTAGTCGGTAGGAAATATACAAAAGAAAACCAGACTTAATGGAGAATGACTGGATCTGGGGTCAGTAATTCTCAGGGAGGTTGGATAGGGTTTTTAAGAGTTTGTACCTCCGTCCTCAGCTCATTGCACAGCTGCAGTAGATTTAAACCATCCTCCACCCTCTGTAGAATTATCATAATTGTCATCTCTGATGCTGAGATCCAAAGGGATTCTGATGTGCAAGATTCAAATCTACAGTTAACATGACAAAAAGAGACCTCTTGCTTATAATATGGTCCCAGGGACAGTGAAAATAATGAGACCTTGAGTTCCTTTTAAGGAGTGTTAAATATGTTGCCATTAATAGCTCCGTTTATTCTCATTTATAAAGCTGTGAAATATGGGGAGCAGGTAACCTACCCATAGTACAGAGGGGCGTCAGCTGGTTAGTCAGCAGCAGATGCTTGAATTCAGGGAGGCTCTAAACTTGTGTGTGTGCTGTTTTGCAGAACAAGTGTAGAAGGTGGAACTTGCTTTGATGCTCCGTTTCTCTCCTTATCTTCCTTCATTTTACAGATTGGTCCAGGGTGTGGTTTACTCTGTGCCTTTCTCTTCTGGCTCCTCCTTTGGAACTGTGGAATTAGCATAGGTAGAAGAAATACAAGATGTTAGGATTTGTTGTTATTCCTGTTAAAATAAAGACGAAATAATTTGCTAGGAAACTTAGCTTTTTGTTGCAGTGGACTTTGTGACACCATAGAATTCACTGGTCTGCTAGGAACTACACAGAATTATGGATTCTTGTCTCTAGTGAGTTTTCATAGAGATTTTATACCTTTTGAGGAAAAAGAGACCTCAGATATTGCAGTGGTCTTTTTGCTTATAAATGACACTTCATTTCCCTATCTTCCAGACACTCCCTGTAATGGAGTTATACTATTCACAGTAAAGACACTTAGACAGGTTTTTATATGTGGTGCCGAGAACTGTAGTAAGAATCTTCAATATTATTTAAATCACATTCTACTTGAGTTACAAACACCCACTTGATCTGTTAGTCCTTAGCTTGTTGTATTATTTCCTCCATCCATTCTTTCAACTAGGAATTTGTTTTTAAGAGCTGCCTTGTGTCAGGCATAGTGAATGCAGGTATGGAGGATAAAACATTCAGCAAGAAAAATACCTTTCCTGCTTTCACAGTTTTTAGTTCAGTGGTGGTCACGGATAGCTCGGCCTGGAATTACAAAACAATGTGATGTGCAAGTGCTGTGATTTTTGCCGTGAGGGAGGCAGTAAGGAGGATAGGAGGTAGGGAATGGACATGGAGAGCACGTAAGTGGTGGACGTAGCTTGATGAATCAGGAAGAGCTTCCTAAAGCGAGGCGGCATCAAAGCTAAACGTGAAGTAAATTTTAAGTCTTACTGAGCAGGGAGAGGGGTGTAAGTTACCCTTCTAAAAGTATGGCCTTTGAAGTGAGACAAGAGTGTCTTTAAACATATTCCAATTAAAGCGTTCTTTCAATAAAATTGTTCCTTTTAGCTGTGCCTCACAAGCTGAGAGACTTGGTTCTGTGCATGTAATATAAGATTGATTTTTGTATATCTAGTAGCATTCATCATGTTTGGTTTGTGGCCATCTTCATGTGAATTGCTAATGATGTGAAAATTTGCAGAGTATTGAATTTGATGAAAAAGAAGCAGCTGGATGTTCCAGATATTCATTATCCAGTCAGATTAAGTTTTTAATATTTATAATCTTAACCTTTTTCTAACAAAAAAAAAGTAAGAAGAAAAAGGTTGTGGTTAGATGCCTATTGACTTACATCAATCTTTTTCACAGACCATGGTCTCTGGCTAAGGTTGCTTTATAAAGAATTTTTATGTTGTGGGGTGTTGGTGGGTGGCATAAAAACAATTAATTACGCCTATAATTTGTATTTGAAACTATTGGCATAATTTAGCCATGATAAATTCTATATGGATTGATACCTTGTTCTGTTCAGAGTAAATGTTTTACATGTAAGATATCTAGCTGTTCTTTTTGCCTGATCTGTCTGACACAGCTCTGAATCAAAAGACTGATCAAGGATTTTTGTCAGTTTTTTTCAGTTGTCTGGGGTTTTTGTTTGGCTTTTAAAATCTGTTCCATATGAGTTTTCTGTTTTTGACGGAGCTTGCCTATCTTTTAAAGGTACCTCTGCATGAAGGAGATGAGCCACTTTAATCTCTGTGGTTTCTCGTAATGTTAATGTAAATTGTTGCCCAATAACTACTCTTCCAAGACTTTACAGTCAGCATTTTAATATATGGAAGGCTGTTCAAATGGAAAAGAAATGGGTATGAGTCAAAGATGGGTGAATTTTTGGGGAAGGAAATTCCCAGAAAGCATTTTCATTTCCTTCTTAACTATTTTTGGGGCTGGGTGTATGATGTTTTCTGTTTTATATAAATTTTAGGGAATTATTAGTGCCAAATATAGAGGATGACTTTAAAGGGATTTTTCTTCTTCAAAGTCTAGGTAATTGTTAAAAGCACAACACTTACAGACTATAGTTCCCACTTACTTGAACCCCTGCTCGTTGGTGAATGTAGTCGTGGGTGGCTGATGTTGAAAGAAGTCGGCTCCGCTTAATGGTGTATTGGCTTTATGGTGCGCCTGCCATTCTTTCCTTTGACTCTTTTTAACTTCAGGAGATTTAGCTCTGATTCCAAAATGCCTAGCAGCTTTGAAGAGAGAAATCTCTATCACTCTTCTTATTTGTGAAATACGAAGTTCCATGAACTATCAAATTTCGTAGAACTTTTACCAGAATTTAACATGAATTGTGGGTCACAGGAGGAGTTAATTTACTTGGCCTTCTTTAAATTGTGTTCCTTTTGTCTTTCTCCCTTTTGCTGTTGCCCTAAAAAAACAAACAAACAAGAATATCCTGTGTGATATATCATGTGAATGGAGAAACTTCCAAGGAAGATTGTTGGGGTGGGGGCAGGGAAGGCAGTGTTTCACGTCTTGGGGCTTCTAGGAGAAAGGTTGCTGTCCGTCTAGGAAGGAAGGCATCATTTCCTGGGGTGAGGTCGGGAAGGGGAAGTCATATTTTAAGAAATTGGGCTTTCAGAAGCTCGCAGCTTGACCTTACTTGGAATCTCTAATTTTTTGTCCCCACTTTGTATTCTTCTGTCATTAAGCAGCTCATTGAATGACTGACACTCAGTGACAGTTATTGGTTTGTTACGTTGCAGAAGTGCTAGGATCTCTGAAAAGATGGATGAATGGCTTGGATGCCATGAGGCCGAGATGAACCATCCAGCAAGGGTGATGAGCCACCTAGTAGGGTCCGCTCAGCTGCTGCCCTGAATCTGGTGCCTGGCAACTTTGTTTTCACTGAAAAGACCATTGAGGAAGACACTCTGAGAGGACCATCCTTTTTTCATTTCAGTGTCCTTCATGTGGAAGGCATTCATACCGAATGACCATATAACATTCCACCACTTAGTTATACCATATAACTTCCTTATCTACCCCTCTTTTAGAATTTTAGGTTATATCCAGGCTTATGTTTTTAATACTGTTGTTTGGTTGTGTTTTTGCCATGGACAGCTTTGTTGAAGGTTGGCTTATCTCTCTCTTGAAATCATCCGTAGGACTAATAAAACGTAAGACTAAAGTGTAAAACTTAGTTTTTCTGGAAAACTGGAACATTGAGGACATGCTTGGGTAGGTGATGATCTTAAATGTTGAAAATTAATCAGTGAAAGTAGTTGAGAAAAGCTGATGTGCTGCTGGGAGCACAAGACATTCTACACACAGATTAGTAAGGAGAAAAATATGTAATGCATCCCAACTTGTATGGGTGTTCATTTTTTTTTTTTTTTTTACTAATTTAGGAGAAGTGAAATAATTATGTACATTTTCTATATTGGTGCAGAGCAGGGATTCTTGACCTTGAGCCTGGATGAGCTTTAGGAGGATCTCAAACATCGTGAAATTGTTCCCAAAATGGCGGTGGGTGTGCCTCCAGCGGAGACACTCCCATGCATTTATCTGGCAAAGAGTCGCGAATTTTCATCTAATTCTCAATCGTGTATGAACAACCTCCCCCCCACCCCCCGAAAAAAAAACCCAGAAGGATTGGGGACCAAAACTTTTTGCCAGTCCCAAATGACACGTTGTGCATTTTTCAGAAGGACACATGCGTGCATCGGTAGAGTGACTGCAGTCCTTTGCCTTCTCTTTCCTTCTCCCCGCCCCCAGTGTTCTCTGATTATTAAAATTCTGATCTAATATGGCATCTTCTGCTCTTGCAGTTATATGTTTGTAATGAACTCTGAGCCAATAAATCTTTTCTTTGACTAAATTGTTTTTAGTGCTGAGCTGCTAGAAAGGAGATGTTAAAGGATGTTGATACATTTTCAGCTCCATTTCTGTATGCAGGGGCCTTCACCGTCAGAAGGAAGCTGGGCGGATTTTATGGAATGTGCTGCAGTAATTAATCTTCATTAGGACTGTTGCCATAGCCTTGTAAATTAAAATTTGGGATGAGGAGAAAAGTCTCTGGCACAACATTGAATATCAGAATAACCAATACTTAAGGATAGGTATAAAGATTTCTGAGAATTTTTTTAATGGTGTCAGCTCATTTATTATTTGCTTAAAATTCTTTAGGAAAAAGTCTAAGCTACATTTATTGATATGACTGCAAGGGGGAGGATTTTATACAATAGGGGCATAAACTGGACATTCAGGTACTATGCTCTTGGTAGCCTTCACACATAATTTGGCAGCGTGTTGTAACAGGATACCCAGGGGCTTCTGTGTGAAAGAACATTCACTGTTCTTCACCTCAGTCCTCAGGTATATCACTGCTAGATCATTCTGCAATTTCACTTGCTACCTTTGCTTTGCTTTCCAAAAAAGAGAGTGAAAAAAAGGGAAAGGTTAAAAAGCCGCACAGACACAACAGTAAAGGAGCTATGCCCCCTTGTCCTGGCATTTGTTAGATTTCCGAACAGGGCTGCACAGGGATGTTGCTCCTCCGTTGTGGTGTAACACATAGACTCGCGTATCCCGAGTGGCACGTGCATAAACGCAGCTGCCGCAGAGGTTGAGCGCCCTGACACGAGGCATCGTGACGCGTCCTGGCTGCACAGTCTCATTTCCAGTGTCAGGCTTACAGAATCCCCAATGAGTTCCATTGCCATTTTAGAAGTTAATTATTGGAACTGCTTGTCCCAATGTCCTTGGAAGTTTAGCGCTCACTCTACTTCACTGTGTTTCTGTAAAGCTCTGCATATAGTAGGGAAGAAGCTGATAGGTTTTCCCAGCAGGTCTTTTTCCTCTGTGGTGCCTTGACCACAATCACTGGACAGCATTTGGAACATTCTTGAGGCTTCAAGTGATGGTTCTAAGTGCAGCATTCTTGTAGCCCAGAGAATGTGGTTTCCAGGTTACAGAGCTGTGCTGATCTCTTTATTGGAGTTAGCTTACACATTGTTTATTTAAAGTATGTTTATCAATGAGCCATATTTCTATTCATAGCAGGTACTAATGATTGCGTTTTTTTTGGTGTAATGTATCATTTGTCCCATCTCTTTTCATGTCTGTAAGTCTATTGGGTAAAGTTTCCTAAGGACCAGAAAGAAAATTTTAAAAATCAAGTGGAATAAGACCTAATAGTTTTCTCTGTATGGAAAAACATGATATATCAGTGAATTAGTCTCTCTTCTTTGCCTTTCTGTATCTATACACAGGAATTTAAACTCTGTCCGCTCCTGGCAGAATGACCTCAGGAGAACCCGTGTTACAAAAATAGTTGCTATAGCAGGTGTAAGATATGAGTCACATGAGCTTCTGTAGCAACAGACTGAATGCCTTGCCCACATGCACCACTGCATATAGTTTGGAAATACTGATCTATATGCGATGTTGTTATAAACTTCGCAATATGGGGAGAAGTAGGAGTTTTGGGAAATTAAGTCTGTGTTAGAACAAAGACAGGCTACTTGACCCCATGGGAAAACTGGCTTTTGGGGTCAGATAAACAGACCTGAATCTTAAGATCTGAATGTTTTCTAAGAAAGGATTCTTTCTTTTACAGTTGTGAACTGTGAACAAGTTACTTAACCTCTTGACCCTCAGTTTTAATTATCAGTCAAATTAAGATAATTCTTATGTTGCAAGGTTATCATAGAGATTTAATTACGGTAAAAAGAAAGAAGAGTATGATACTAATAGGGTAGAGCGTCCATAATTGGACTCTCAATATCACCAAATTGGAACATGGGAAATACCTTTACTTGTCCACCCCCTTCAACAGCACAGTCCTGTTACTCAGGCATTCAGTGAACTGAAAAGTTTACTATGGGCCTGGCACAGAGCAATAAAGAAGAGTGACTAGATCCTTACACTCTGGTGAGGGAGACAGGCTAAACAAAAAGCAGAAAAGAGATGGTGCTAGGGGCCATGAAGATGCTAAGGGATAATGGGAGGAATTGGGAGAGTTCACTTTATATGAGGCATTTAAGAAAAACCTGCCTGAGATGAGACCTGAAGAATTATTGAAAGGCTCTTTTTAAGTAAAGAAGGAATAATTTATCCTTACGTTCTAACCATGAATCCCTTTGACATTTACTAAAATTTAAATATTTACCCTGACAGCATAATCGTGACTCTTACAGTCATGTATATTCCTGCCAGAGGTGCTTTCTTGGCCCTTTTCACCCAATCGTCCTTCAACTATGTGTCGATCGACGTTGATGCTAGTTGGCGTCATGGAAGGTGATGAGGTTAAGAAACAACTGCTGTTCTAGTCCACAGGTGGCAGCTCATTGGAAAGGCATATGCTGTCATGAAGTGTATGAGAAAAGGAGAGTGAAGTTGAGATGGTCTGAGTACTCTAACTGAAGGCTGGAAACATAATTCAGGTTTTGAATTAAAGTAGCATGTCATTCTTTGGGGATAAGAAGAAAAACTTCTAATGTGTTTAATAAGTTGCTAAAATTTGTTGATGGTAAATCAACTTTTTAAAACTATGTAAATCTTTTTGTAATAGACTTTTATAGCAGTTTTAGTTTTTACAGTAAAAATTGAATGAAAAGTAGAGTTCACATATACCCTTTGGTCCCACCACCCGTCTTTCCTATTGTCCACATTTTGCTACCTGCCCTAAGATATAGTTGTCACTCAGAGTCCACAGTTTACATTAGGGTGCGTTCTTTGTATTGTACATTTTATGAGTTTTGAGAAATGTATAACATGTATTTGTCAGTACAGTATCATACAGAATAGTTTCGGTGCCCTAAACGAATCTCCTGTGGTCTATTTGTTCCTCCTTCCCATTTCTCCCCACCCTTGCCTCTCCCTGCTACCCAAACCCTGGCAACCACTGGTCTTCCTACTATATCCATAGTTCTACTCTTCTAGAATGTGATATGGTTGGAATTATATAATATGTAGCCTCCTCAGTTGCCTTCTTTCACTTAGCAGTATGTTTTCAAAGGTCCTCATGTCTTTTTGTTACAGAACCCTGCCAGTGCTGTTCTGGAACAGCTGTGGGGTTCAATTGCCAGCTGCCAAGAAGTGTGACTCCCTATGCAATAGTTTGGTGAAAAAGGAAAGGGGTTTTTGTTTAAAGGTTATACAGATTTAGAATAATGGCAAATTTCTGCCCTTAAATCCCACTCCTTTTAACACCACCCCAAAACACACAGCCCTGCCTCCCTTTGCCAAACCAGGCCAGTTTCAGAATACACCAGCAGAGGTACCGTCTTTCAGAAAAGCAGAAGTCTGAAGATCAGCATTCTCTGTCGCTGTTCAGCTCCAGGCATCTCCCACAAATCCAGGTGGCTAGGCAGGTCCCATGGCAGCTCCACCAGCTCTACCACCTCCTTCACCAGGCAGGCTCAAATTTGGGAGCCTGGGCAGGTCCCGCTGCACAGCCAGCTCTGGCAACTCTGAACCTCTAACTTTCAGACCCCCTCTCTCTTACCCCAGAACGTGTGGCGCTCTCTCTTTTCTCCCGGCAGACCTCCTCTCTTACACTCCAGACTTCCTGGTGGACTTCCTCCACTTTCAGCCCACACTCGTTTAAATTCTCTGCCCAGAACTTCCTGCATGACCTCCTCATATCCAGCCCCACCTATGAGGTGCCATTTTTGCCAGTTTCCCTCTGTCTTTTATCTTCTCTTCACTGCCACCTTTAGCCAGGGCCAAAGTTCCCAGCAACACATGGATATCCGGGGAGGGCATCTGCTCCCTGCCTCTCATGCAGGCGCTATGTCCCAGCTATGTCATGAGTCCCCGAGTGTTCCTCACAGTCACTGCACAATTCTGCCTGGGCAGTGACCCTCTTCTCCTCAGGGAGGTACGGCTATCAACTTGCCATCGTTATGCAGTGTATCTCAGATGCCATATTGTCCACTCCCCTGTCCCCCAATCAAGGATTATGGGGGCCACACTCTCCTATTTTCAGGGGACCCTCTCTCTGCACCCTGTTATATTTTCATGACCTGAAAGCTTATTTCTTTTTATCACTGAATAATTCATTGTATGACTGTGCTACAGTTCGTTTATCCATTCATCTGTTGAAAGATATCGTAATTGATTCCAAGTTTTGGCAATTACGAATAAAGCTGCTATATAAACATTCATATGCAGGTTTTTGTGTGGACATAAGTTTTCAACTTATTTTTGTAAATACCAAGGAGTGTGATTGCTGGATTGTATAAAAAGAATATGTAAGAAATTTCCAAACTGTCTTCCAAAGTGGCTGTACCGTTTTGCATCCCCACCAACAACCAACGAGAGCTCCTGTTGTCGCACAGGCCTGCTAGTATTTGGTGTTGTCAGTGTTTTAGATGTTAGCCGCTCTTTAAGAATTTTTTATAGTTTAAAGGAAGCTATTTTTAACTGTTAAAGTACAGTAGACCCTGATAATCAAATAGTTTGTTTTTAAATTTTTAGTTGTATATGGGGTGAAATCCTATTCCACCAAATGTGCAATTCCAACTTAGCAGTCTTTCCTTATAAATGGGGCTGCCCTTTGAGGAACTTTCTTCCCAACTCTCCAGTGCTAAGGTTTTTTGTCTGAGATAAGACTAATAATAATAGATTTAATTTTAATAAAAGCACCAAAGACTATTGTTGCTGAGAACCTACACATACCAGAGATTTTGCACATATGCTAATCTGGTGGTGAGGAAAGAATTCTAGGCTAAAGGTGCCTTTTTAAAAAGTCTTCAGCATTATGGAAGATGCTTGAAATACTGAACTTCATGTGAATACCCAGAACGAGTATGTAAAATGAGATTCTGGAAGGCCAAGGATGTAACCTAGAAACATGGACATTTAAGAAATGGGCAGAAGAAGAGGAAACTAAGAAGACACAACCAAGGAGGTAGTAGCCATCATTTAGGTACTTAAAATTTAGATGACTTTTCATTACATCTCATACGGAAGCTGTAGTAATGGTAAAATTTTAACTCTCCATTGGGCTGGGTATTAACTCAGTAGAAGTCATTTGTTTGGAAAAATGAGTACTTAATTTAGCCATAATATGACCGTTTATTTCAATTTTGGAAAACATATACAAAACCAAAATTTAAAACAGGAACTCGTACTATTAAAAACAGGATCGGTTAGCAGACAGGAGTCTGCACGCTCGCAGACGGAGCTGCGCGCTCTGCGTCAGGTTCTCTGTGACTGTGTTGGAAATCAAATTAGGAGCAAAGTCCGTTGAAACTTTGCTTGATTTCTTTGTTGCAGTGGCAGTAGTTCTTTGGGCTCAGAACAACGCCAACAAAAGTCGCGATTGCTACCATTCACATCAGCAGACGTTTATTGAATGACTTTATTCAGGTTGTCTTTATAGATGAAGATGACAAACAGCCCCAGGCTTCAGAAAGCTAAGCATTTGGTAGGCACAAGGAAGAGATCTATTCTGAAATGTCATTCAGAATGAGTGCCATGGGAGGGTTACAAATAGTGCATAAAGAGGTAGAATTCTGTAAGATGGACTCTTTGAGGATGAGGTGACACTTGAACTGGGTTTTGAAGGATAGGGAGGATTTCGATAGTTGTAAAAAAGAAAGGGAATTCCAAATGGAGACCAAAGAAGTTGAGAACCTAAAGCATGTTAGGCACCAAAATGCAGCCCAAAAGAACAGCGGGTATATAGTATGGAACTGGTTATAGAGGCAGGACTATGCTGGATCGTGAGAATCCTTAAAAATTATAATAAATAATACTGGAGGCAAGCCCTGGATGTTAATGAAGAATTACAAGAACCTAGATGATCTTTACAAAGAATCCTCCTTTCAGCATATATAGGTTTGGGGGGAATCGGAGGAATGTTTCAACAAGAACCTTAATTTAAGAAAACTGGTCTTTAACTTTTTTTCTTGGTGGATAGAGGGCATGAAAACCCCTCTAAGGAAGTATTGAACAACTTCCTTAGAAGCCTATGTAAAACTGAAAAGTAAAACTACCCAAAACTCCCACAAATGTCTCCATGTAGTCTGTGGAGCATAGGTCTCAAGTCTAGAAAAAGGACTTCATCACCACAGAGAACTTTTGGTTTCAACCCTAATGAACACTATGTTTTGATAGAATTTTGTCTTTCAAGACAGGTAATACTTCATTTTTCTCATTTGTTTTATTAACAAAGACATAATTTCCAGTCCACTCGAGTGTTTGAGGTGTCACATATTTACAAAGCTCAGTTAATATAATTCTAGCCAAAAGAAAATAAATACCAGAATTTGGCCTGTGGCACATGGTTGCAGGTGTTTTGAAATACTGAAAATACTCCATGACCCATCTGTCCTGACCTAAGGAGCATCACCTTTCCCCACACTCCCATGGACCGAAGTTGACACTTACGTAGAACACCTACTCCCTGTGCTTCTGAGGATTGTGGAATTATGAAGAATAATTGACATACACCTAGCTGCACAGAACTGTTTTTTCCTTCAAATTAAAGTTTATTTCTTTTTTTATTGCAAAGAACAGTATAAGCTTATTACAGAAAAACCAGAAGATACATATATCAACAGAAAGAACATTTCAAAAAAATCTTCCAAATCATTTTCTATGCAAATATACATGCAGCCTTATTTAAACAAAGACTCTCAATCTATATCGACTTCATTACTGTTTTCAGTGTCAGTAAAGAAATCCCTGCAACATTGTTTTCGATAACTACATCATACTTCATTTGAAATTTTATAACTTATTCAACAAATTAATCCCTTATGATTGGATGTTTGGGTTTCCAACTTTCCGAAATTATGAATAGCTTTGCTTTGAATATCCAGTTTCTAAATCTTTATGCACTTCCTTAATTATTTCCTGGGGTTATGTTCCCAGGAGAGAAATTGCTGGGCATGAGTTTTGAAAGATGGTTGTAGTAATATATGTTCTCACCCAGGAGTTTACATTCTAATTGGGAGTAAAGATGCATACAGGTGGCGTAAAAATCACTGTAGTATTAGGAAGTAGTAGTGCTAGGTGCAAAATGACTAATAAACAATTAGCGCTATGGGAGTTGAGAGGAAAGAAATCACTTTAATGGGGAGTTTGGGTACCTCTCTCAATTAAAGATGTGTCTTGAAGCAGGGGAGAACCCAGAGGGAAGGAGTAAATGCCATGCTTGCAGAGGGGCACAGTGGGAACGCACAGTTGTCTCTGATCTCACGAATAAGAGCCACCTGTGAGGAGTGAGTCCCAGGAGGGGACCAGGAGAAAGGCTGACCCTAGAGCCTTAACTCCAGGCGTTCCTCCTTTTTTTGTTTGTCATAAATGTAACAGACTACATTCTTATCCTGGGTAACTAGGTAACTACAAGTACCTGAAAAAATTGAAATGTTGAAACCAGGAAATCAAACTTACTGAAAAATCAGTTTAATTCCTGAGAGAATTTTGAGATATGGGTTCAGAGATTTTAGAAAGTAAGTTACATGTATTTTATTTAAAACTCAATTATTAATGTATTAAGAGTTTAAAATTGAAATCACATTCAAATGTTATATTCTTTTTTTCTTAATTACTGGAATTGGCTGAAACCACTTTGACTATGGTGACACTTTTATGCACCCATTTTCACTAAAATTTCAAAGTCTTTGAGGTAGAGTTTTCAGTTACTGATTTAGATTACGTATTACATTATGATATTTTTCTTTGGGTTTTGTTATATGATTAGGTCTTTAAATGACACAGGATGTCATTAATTAAATCTTTAGTATTTGGATTATTGAAAGATTAGTAGCTCTGAATTATTTTGCTTTGGTTGTTTTATTTTTCCAGCAATAGTGGGGCTTTGGGTCTCTGAGTCATGCGTTTGCTTTCTAAGTTGAGTTTTTTGTTTTTTTAAAAATTGTATTTTATTAATTATGCTATTACAGTTGTCCTGATTTTTCACTATTTGCCCCCCCTTTACCCAGCATCCCCCTCTCCCTCAGGCAGTCCCCCCACCATTGTTCATGTCCATAGGTCATGTGTATAAGTTCTTTGGCTACTCCATTTCCTGTACTGTACCTTAACATCCCCTTGGCTCTTCTGTAACTACCTATTTGTACTTCTAAATCTCCTCACCTCTTCATCCATTCTCCCACGCCCCGCTCCCATCTGGCAAGCATCTGGTAACTAACTTCTTTCCTCTTGCTGCTTTTAAGATTCTCTCTTTCAGCCCTGGCTGGTGTGGCTCAGTGGATTGAGTACCAGCCTGCGAATCAAAGCATCGCTGGTTTGATTCCCAGTCAGGACACATGCTTGGCTTGCAGGCCGGGTCCCCAGTTGGGGTTGTGCACGAGACAACCACACATCGATGTTTGTCTCCTTCTCTTTCTCCCTCCTTTTCCCCTCTCTAAAAATAAATCTAAAAAATCTTAAAAAAAAGATATTCTCTCTTTATCTTTAACATTTGGCATTTTAATTATGATGTATCTTGGAGGGGCTGCATCCATTCTTGTTCGGGACTCCCTGTGCTTCCTGGACTTGCATGCCTGTTTTCCTCACCAAACTGGGGAAGATTTCTTTCGCTATTTTTTCAGATAGATTTCTAGTTTCTTGCTGGTTCTCTTCTTCAGGCACCCCTATAATGTCAACGTTGGTCCTCTTAAAGTTGTCCCAGAGGCAGGTTACACTAGCCTCATTTCTTTTTAAATTCTTTTTTCATCTTGTTGTTCTGTGTGGTGGTTTTCTTCCTTATGTTCCAAATCATTGATTTGATTCTCAGCTTCATCCACTCTACTGTTGTTTCCCTGTAAATTGTTTTTTTATTTCAATTAATTATCCTTTGTTTCTGACTGGAGCTTTTTTATGTTGTTGAGGTCCTCACCAAATTCCTTGAGCATCCTTATAGCCAGAGTTTTGAACTCTGCATCCGATAGGTTGCTTATCTCCATTCCGTTTAGCCCTTTTTCTGGAGTTTTGACCTGTTCGTTCATTTGGGCCATGTTTCTTTGTCTCCTCGTTTAGGCAGCCTCCCTGTGATTGTTTCTATGCATTAATTAGGTAGAGCTGCTTTAACTCTGTGTCTTGGTAGCATGGCCTAATGTAGTAAGTAGGTGCCCTGTGGTAGGATCCAGTGGCACAACCTCTCCTATCACCCAAGCTGGGTAATCGAAGTGCGCCCTTCATGTGGGCTGAGTACACCGCCTCTTGTAATTGAGCCTTGGTTACTATTGGCAGATCAATGGCAGGGGTTTACCCAGGCCACTCAGTTGCAAAGATTGGCTGTGACCACTGACCACCAACCTCCGCCCCCTGTGGAGAATCAGCTGTGCGGGGCAGGGTGGTGGTGATCTGAACATGGTCTGTAGCAGTTCCCTGGGTGTGCTGGTCCTGGGGTTTCCCAGGTGGTGCAGGCCAAGGTCAGCCCCAACCTGTGTTTTGCCTGGGCCACCCTGCCTGAGCTATAATGCAGCCTGAGATGGCTGCTACTTGTGCTGGGCTTGGAGATTCCCTAGCTAAGCCAAGCTGTGACTCTAATCTGGCTGCAGCTGCTGCTGAGCCTGGAGCTCACTGAAGCCAGCTGTTACTTGTTTGATAGGATTCAGAAAGTTGTGAAGCATGAGCTAAGGCCAGCCAGCCACTTATACTGCAAAACAGCTTGGGTGGGTCCATAAGTTGGGTGAGGCAGAGCCTCTGAGGATCTCCAAGGCGGGTCAAACAGTGTTAGCCAGTTTGATGGGGTCTCAGATATGGCACCAGCCTAACTACTCTGTGGGGGAGGGTTTAGCAAAGGGACAATGGCCTCTGCTCACCCTGATGCCAGACACTTCAGCTTCTCCCCGTATACCACTGGTACCTTTCAAGCTGCCACCCCAGGGCTGGAGCGCAGAGGGAGTGAGTCTGAGTAGTAGGTGAGTCCGTGTGTGGGTTCTTTAAGAGGAACTACTTGGGGCTCCAGGAGTTCCCTCCACTGACACAATCTCCACTGGTTTTTGCAGCCACAAGTTGTGGGACTTATTTTCCTGGCGCAGGAATCCTGGGCTGGGGGGCCTAGTGTGGCCCTGGGACTCCTCACTCCCGAGATAATCCCTCCTGAATTTTTATCCACCACATGTGGGTGTGGGACGAGCCCATTCCACATCTGCACCCCTCCTACCAGTCTGGATGGATGTAGTTTCTTTAATTCCGTAGTTGTCAGACTTCCATTCAGCTCGATTTCTGACAGTTCTGAGTCAATAGTTTTTCTGCATTTTAGTTGCAGTGTTGATGTGGTTGTGTGACGAGGTGAGCCATGTGTGCCTACGATGCCATCTTGACTGGAAGTCCCAAGTTGACTTTTATCAACCAATGTGTTGCACTCTCTTAATGCTGAGCCAATCATTGAAGAGATTGTCTTTTTCCCCATTGAATGTTCTTGGCCCACCTGTCAAATATATATTTGACTGTATATGCCAGAGTTTATTTCTGTGATCTCAGTTCTCTTCTGTTGGCCTATTTGTTTTTATACCAGCATCATACTGTTTTTATTAATATAACTATAATGAAGTTTGAAATCCATATGCATGATGCCTTCAGCTTTGTTCTTTCTCAGGATCACCTTGGTTATTTGGGGTCTTTCATGGCTCCATACGAGTTTTATGATTTAAAAAAAATATTTCTTTGCAAATGCCAGTGGAATCTATAAATGGCTTTGCGTAGCATGGCCATTTTAACAATATAAATTTTTCTGATCCATGAACACAGAATATCTTCTTAGAGCTTCTTCAGTTTCTTTCATCAAAGTATTTTGTTTATATATAAAGATCTTTCACCTCCTTGGTTAAATTAATTCCTAAGGATTTTATTGTTTTTGATGCTTTGTGAATGGGATACATTTATTTCTTTTTTAGATAATTCACTATTAGTATATAGAAGCACTACTACTTTATCTGTCTTGCAATTTACCTGAATTTATGTATTCTAACAGATTTTGGCGGAATCTTCAGAATGTGCTGTATATAAGGTCATGTTATCAGCAAACAATGACAGTTTTACCTCTTCCTTTCTGAGATGAATGCCTTTTATTTCCTTTTCTTGCGTAATCCTCAGAGTGGGACAGCCAGTACTATGCTGAATGGGAGTATTTTGTCTTGCTCCTGATTAGTGGTGCCGCCTTGGGTGAGGGGTGATGTGAGTAAGGTCACACTGCTCCTCTTTCTCCTGTGAATCCAAATTCCTATTGTTTGCTCCAGTTGTGTATTATAACTTCCCTGGAAACCAGGGCTCCCACAGAGCCTCCCTTGTCTGCGGGTGGTTGTCTAAGACAGTGTTTCCCGCAGCCAGGAGGGACCGGAGCCAGTTCATGGGACATGGCAGGACTCGCAATCGGGATGAAGGATTGTATGTTTATTACCGAACACACAGCTATGCGAGACTCCTCATGGGTCCCTGGGCATATGGTCCTGGACCCCACAGCTACAAAGGCAAGTTGTCTGTGGATGGATGCCAGATTATTGTTGGGAGGGGGAATGAACCAGGAAGGTGTTATTCAGCTGTGTTGTTGATGTCACGGTCTAGTACTATACCATTTAAGAGAGGTCTTTTCTGAAGAGACCAGATTGTGATCATGTTTTGCTTTCCGCTTACTAAGTGTTCTCTAAATGCATTACATTATTTCCCCTTTGGGTGAATTACACATAGAATATCTATATTTTGGTTAATAATTAATTTTGTTATGGAAATTACCACTTATTTGCTGTGGAAAGTAGTATAAAACACCTTTCTAAAATTTGAACTGGTCCACAAAGCAACAAAGCTACTACTTGTGAAAATATCTGGGCTACATAAATTTTGGATCTTTTATTATCTGAACCAGTATTTCCTGCAGGGAGAATAATGTGCAGGAGCACATTAATAAAGCCCACTAATTAGGGTGCTTCTGATGAGCTGCTCTGAGATGCACTTGAAGTAAAAATAATTATTATACGATATAAGTCATGGCACTCTAGCCCAGTGAAATTGGCACAGACCTGGCTATACTCAAGCAGATCAAGACTCAGTACTTTTGAGATCCAGGATGACTGCAGAGTAGCTGGAAGCTCCGTCCACTTGCTCCCAGCCCCAACTGGTCTTGCAGCCAAACCGTAGAGCAATCAACTAAAAAACCCAGCTGAGCGTGAGAGAGAGAGAGAGAGAGAGAGAGAGAGAGAGAGCCTGCCTGCCTGCCTGCATAGCCCTCAGGAGCGGGTGGCCTGGGCTCTCCTGGCAGAGCTGTCGCTGCCGCCACTGCCCAGCCCAGCACTTCTGGTTGTGCAGATTTGGGGCAGGAGCCATATTGAGGAATTTAAAATATCCTCCTCAGGAAAAAGCCTCCAGAGTACCCCCCGTACCTTGGCACCCAGATGTGTCTCTGCGCCCTCCATGCTGGGCACAGCTGTGCATCCCACTGCCACCAGGAGCCAGGGTCTGGGGCCTGCGATACTTTCTGGGGAGGGGACTGTTGCTTCCCTGGCCCTGGGCACCACAGCAGCTGTGAACAGGAGAGTCCGCTTGAGGAGACTGTGGCTCGGCACAGGAGCCCCAAGCACTAGGGGTGGAGAGAGGCGGCTGAGGTGGTACTGGCTGCAGAGACCACACCAGGAGCATGGCAGGGGTGCAGCAGTGCAGTGGCAGGAGCCCGAGGCTGAAATACATGGGGGGAGCAGCTCGAGCACCGCGCCACTGCCCCCTGTTATAGTATTACCGCCGGACTCTTCCCAGTGCCATCTGGAAGACAACCAGAGAGAAACTCTATATAAAACTGTCAGAGGCACTGGCAGCCTTTTTGGGGAGGTGGAGCGTGTGGAGAACAAACCCCCCAGGACTTGGTGCTGCAGTGTCGGGGGCCACATAGAAACTCTTTTAAAAGAGAAGCTGAGGAGAGACTAAGGATTCTGCAAGGACCCGGTGCCTGGGCACATCATGTGCGCCGCAGCTCTGCCAACACAGAAATTAGAGTGATAGAGTCATGCTGAAGGGACTGTGGGACCCGACCCAGCACAGCTGGTGAGCAGGAGACTGCAGAGTGCAGGGTTCGAGCCTGAGTCTCTTGCAAAAACCGCAGACCAGGAGCTGAAGCCTGAGTTTCCTTGCAGCCAGGCAGGTCCCCTGGTGTGCCCAAACCCCACCTAAGGATTATAGGCTCTTCAGATTAGTGAGGTCAGGCCCAGGAGCCCACAGGTGACAGAAGAAGGTCCTTTTGGAACTTCTACCAGACACACTGTTCCTTAGGCCCAGATCCACTGAAACCAGCAGAGCAGAAAGATTAGAGACCGATGCAACAAGGGGCGTTCAGGGACCCACCCAGCCTCAGCTCTTAGAGCTGCCACCTGCGACAAGTATGAAAGAGCTTCAACTGGCCCCTCACAGGAAAGGAACAGTTAATTCACCAGAAACCATACATTATTGGAAATAATCTAGGACAGACCAAGACATGTGGTGAGGGAGTGGGGAAACACTCCCATCTTCCCTGAACACCGCCCCTGGGGGTGACGCAGGGATTCCACCCTCCCAATTGCACCAGAGGCCCCCTCTGGAGGCAGGTGGAGGAGGTGCTGACAGCCTTCTCAGGTCATTAAACGAACCACCCCTGGACCCTGTGCCGATGGAAAACCAGCAGGGCAGAACAGTGGGGACAAGCCAAGCCTGAAGGAGACAGCCATAGACTGTGGATCACTGGTAGTCTCGAACAGGCAGCCTAGGACCAGCCTAGGACACCATCCGACATTACCTGGGGCAGATCCAGAAAGAGGAGGCAGTGGGAAACACTAGACTGTGCTGAGAAGAACTCTTCATTATTTGCATTATTGCAAATAATGCCTTCTTCATTATTTGCATTATTTTATCACCTGTGTAACTTTTAACATTCATTTCTTTTTCTTCAAGTTTGTTCCTGTTATTTCACTAGTTTCTGTATTTTAGTTTATTGCACATCTCATATTTTACTCCCCGCTTCTCTTACTCCATTTTGCCTTCTTCCTTTCCTTATTTTTGTTTTAAATTTTATTTTTTTACTTGCTACAACTTGTTTCTATCATACTCTTACTATTTCCTCCCACTCCAGCCTCTCAAAACCATTTTTCTTATCATTAGTCATCTCACACTCTTTTTCCCATCCATAAAATACCATTATTTTCTCTCCACTTTTATTAATCTTTGCTTGTTGCTTATTGATATGGTAGTTATGTTTGAAGTTCTGTTTTTGTATTTCAAATCTCAAATTTTACTTTTCCTCCCTCCTACTCCACTTTCCCTTCCTCCTGCCCTTTATTTCATTTTAAATTTCACTTTTCCCAACTCAGCCTGATTTTCACTCCTCACTCTTACTATTCTTCCTCTATCCTCTCAAAATGACTTTACTTTAGACATCTCATAAGCTTTCTTTCTTTCTTTCTTTTTTCCTGCTTATTCCCTTTTAAGCTGTATTAATATTTGCTTATTTGTGGTAGATATTGTTGTGGTGGATATTTTTCTTCAATTTCGTTCCTGTTTTTTCACCATTTAAAAAAATTTTTTTAAAGCTCATACTCTTCTTTTTCCTACTCCATTTGCCTTCTTCCTTCCCTTTTTACTATATGATGCAATATTATTTGCTTTCTTCCTTTGCTTTGTTTCTATTCTCTACTCTTAATATTTCTCTTCCTGCTACCCTATCAAATATTATTTTTCCACTCATCTCATTTTCATTTTTGCTTTCTTATAATAGTCTTAATGTTTTTACACCTTTATTAACATTTGCTCATTTTTTGTTGCTATTGGTTGCGGGTGGGGTTTATTTTTATAGGTGTGGGTTTTGTTTCCCGGGTTGGTTTGTTTTGTTCTAGCAGCACCTGTACAACACCGTATAAGATGTGGTGGGCAGTGTAACTCTCAGTCAGCCGGCTGGAGGGAAGAGCTCACCAAAGATCGACCCAACAACAACAACCGAAACTCAGTTACAACCAGACAGCCCACATAAACGGCTTAAAGGGCACCCCAAGAGCATCTAGCCCAGGAGAGCAAGGAGACTGCTCCACAGAGTCCCACAGCTATCTTATCACAGAAGGCCACACCACAAAGAAAGGAAGTCAAAACAGATCACCCTAATATGCAGAAACAAACAAGAAGAGTCACCTTAAGTGGAGAGACGAAGAAACAACCCCCAGTTGAAAGGAAAGGAGGAATCCCCAGAAAGAGTGCTAAATGAAATTGAAGTAAGCAATCTATTAGACATAGAGTTCAAAGTCATGGTTATAAGGATTCTCAAGGAGCTCAATGAAAACTACAAGGAACTCTATGGAAGCTACAAGAAACTTGCTGGGAACTGCATTAGCATGAAAAAGGACATAGTAACTATGAGTAAGAACCAGGAGGAAATGAAGAATACAATACCTAAAATGAAGAAATCACTAGAAGTAATTAAAAGCAGGTTAGATGAAGCAGAGGATTGAGTCAGCGAATTAGAGAATAAGGTAGGAAAAAATACCCAGAGAGTGCTGAACAAAACAAAAAAGACTCAGAAAGAACAAAGATAGTTTAAGTGAGCTTCTGGACAACATGAAAGGTAATTATATTGCTATTATAGGGATACCAAAAGGAGAAGAAGTGCAAGGGATAGAAAACGTGTTTGAAGAAGTAATGACAGAAAACTCCACCCCTATCTTGGTGAGGGAAAAAGTCACACAAGTCCAGGAAGTCTAGAGGACCCCAATCAAGATGGACCCAAAGAGGCCCACTCTAAGACACGCCATCATTAAAATGGCAAAATTTGAAGACAAAGAGAGAACCTTAAAGGCAGCAAGGGTGAAACAGCTAGTAACATAAAAGGGAACTCTGGTAAGACTATTAGCTGATTTCTCAAACACTACAAGTCAAAAGGGGATGGCATGAAATATTCCAAGTAATGAAAAGCAAAGGCCTGCAACCAAGACTACTGTACCCAGCATGGCTCTCATTTAAAATGGAAGGCAAAATAAGTAGCTTCCCAAACACATACACACATGAAGGTTAAAAGAATAAATCTCCATCACACCAGCATTGCAAGAGATGCTAAAGGGACTGCTTTAAGAACACAAAGAGAGAGAGAGAAACAGAGGGGAAAAGGGAAGGAATGGCAATGAATAAGAATCTCTCAATAATAACCTTAAATGTAAATGGATTAAGTACTACAATCAAAAGACATAGGGTAGCGAATGGATAAGAAAATATGACCTGCATATATACTGTCTAAGACACCCACTTCACAACAAAAGAGCTACACAGGCTAAAAGTGAGGGGATAGAAAAAACTCTTCCAAGCAAATGGACATGGAAAAAAAAAAAAGCTACAGTAGCAGTACTTATATCAGACAAAACAGACTTCAAAACAAAGGCTCTAATAAGAGACAAAGAAGGTCACTACATAATACTTAAGGGAGTAGTCCATCACGAAGGTATATCCTTTGTAAACATATATGCATCCAACATAGGAGCACCTACATAAAAAAGGAAAATATTGGAGGACTTCAAGAAAGATACAAACAGCAACACTCTCACTATAGGTGATTTGAACACCCCATTGTCAACAATGGATAGATCTTACGAGCCAGCAGTCAACAAGGATACTGTGGCATTGAACAACACTCTAGATCAAATGGACTTGATATATATAGAACCTTTCACCCCAAAGAAGCAAAATATACATTCTTTTTCAAATGCACATGAAACATTTTCAAAGGTAGACCACATGGTAGGGCACAAAACAAGCCTTAATGAATCCAAGAAAATTGAAATCATGTGAAGCATCTTCTTGGCTCACAATGGCTTGAAACTATAAACCAACCTCAAGGAAAAATCTCAAAAACATTTAAATACATGGAGACTGAATAGTATTCAATGAAATAATGAATGGGTTAACCATGAAATCAAGGAAAAAATCAAAAAGTTTCTGGAAGCAAATGAAAATGAACACACAATAACCTGAAACCTGTGGGACACAGTGATGGCAGTCCTGAGAGGGAAGTTCATAGCAATATAGGCCTACCTAAAAAAGATAGAAAAATCTCAAAAAAAAAAAAAAAACAACCCAACTCTACATCTACAAGAACTGGAGGAAGAACAACAAACAAAGCCCAAAGTGAGTAAAGGGAAGGAAATCTTCAAGATCAGAGCAGAATTAAATGACATAGAGACAAAAAAACTATTCAAAAAATCAATAAATCCAGGAGCTGGTTCTATGAAGAGATAAAGTCAACAAGCCTTTAACCAGACTCATCAAGAAAAAAAGAGGGAGGACCCAAATAAATAAAATTATAAATGAAAGAGGAGAAATTATGACTGATAGCACAGAACTACAAACGATTGTAAGAAATTAGTACATACAACTATATGTGAGGAGATTAGACAGACTGGACCAAATGGACAAATTATAGAATCATACAATTTTCCAAAACTGAATCAAGAAGAAAAAGAAAACCTGAATAGACCAGTAAGTACTCGTGAAAGAGTAATCAAAAAACTCCTGGCAGACAAAAGCCTTGGATCAGGTGACTCCACAGGTGAATTTACCAAACATTTAAAGAAGAAATAACTCCTATCCTTCTCAAACTATTCCAAAAAATTCAAGAGGAGGGAAGACTCCCAAACTCTTTTTACGAGGCTAGTATTATCCTAATTCCAAAACCAGATAAAGACACAACAAAGGAAGAAAACTATAGGCTAGTATCTCTGATAAATGTAGATACTCTCACCACCTTTATTCAAGATAGAACTGGAAGTTTTAGCCACAGCAATCATACAAGAAAGAGAAATAAAAGGCATCCAAATTGGGAAGGAGAAAGTTAAACTGTCATTATTTGCAGATGACATGATAGTGTACATAGAAAACTCTACAGTCTCCACAAAAGAACTAATTGACCTAATAAGTGAATTTGGCAAAATAGTGGGATACAAAGCCAATATTCAGAAATGAAGGGCATTTTTGTTTACCAACAATGAATTATCAGAAAGAGAAACTAGGAAAAATAAAGTACCTAGGAATAAACAATCAAGGAGGTAAAAGACCTGTACTCGGAAAGCTACGGAACACAAGAAAGAATTTAAGGAAGATACAGATAAGTAGAAGCATATGCTGTGTTCGTGGATTAGAGGAGTTAACATCATTTAAATGTCCACGCTACCCAAAGCAATCTATAAATTCAACACAATCGCTATTAAAATACCAATGGCATATTTCACACATCTAGAACAAATATTTCAGACATTTATATGGAACCAAAAACCATCCCAGATACCTCAGCAATCTTGATAACAACAATGGAGGGATCACAATACCTAATATCAAAGTATACTACAAGGCCACTGTAATCAAAGCAGTATGGTACTGGCATAAGAACCGATATAGATCAGTGGAACAGAATAGAGAACCCAGAAATAAATCCATGTCTCTATGGTCATTTAATATTTGACAAAAGGGGCATGAACATAAAATGGAATAAAAATAGCCTTGTCAATAAATGGTGTTAGGAGAACTGGACTGAGATATGAAAAAAAATGAAAGTAGACCACCAGCTTACACCATACAGCAGAATAAACTCAAGATGAAAAAAAGACTTAAAATGAGTCATGACACGGTAAAAGTCCTAGAGGAAAACATAAGCAGTAAAAATTCAGATATCCCATGCGGCAATGTATCTCCTAGGGCAAAGGAAATAAAAAAAATAAACAAATGGGATTATATCAAATTTAAAAGCTTCTACACAACTAAAGAAACCATCAAAATGAAAAAGGAGCTGACTCTGTGGGAAAACATATTTGCCAATGATACCTCAGACAAGGGTTTGATCTCCCATATATATAAAGAACTCATATGACTCAACACCAGGAAGACAAATAGTTCAATTAAAAAATGGACAATGGACCTGAATAGACAATTCTCCAAGGTGGACACTCAAATGACCCATAGACATTTGAAAAAAATTCTCAACATCACTAACCATCAGAGATGCAAATTAAAATCACAGTAAGATATCACCTCACACCCGTCAGAATGGCCATCATTAATCAATCAGCAAACAATGTGGATGTGGAGAAAAGGAAGCCCTAGTGCACTTGTTGGTGGGAATGCAGACCGGTGCAGCCACTGTGGAAAACAGTTTGAAATTTCCTCAAAAAACTAAAAATGGGACTGCCTTTTGACCCAGCAAGTCCACTGCTGGGATTATACCCTGAGAATCCTGAAACACCAGTTATGCACCCCAATGTTCATAGCAGCACAATTTACAATAGCCAAGTGCTGGAAACAGCCTAAGTGCCCATCAGTAAATGACTGAGTCAAAAAACTGTGGTACATTTATACAATGGAATAATATATAGCAGAAAGAAAGGAGGAACTCCTGTCTTTCATGACAGCGTGGATGGAACTGGGAATATTATGCTAAATGAAATAAGCCAGGTGGTGAAAGACACATACCACATAATGTCACCTGTAAGAGGAACCTAATGAACAAAACAAACAAATGAGCAAAATGAACCAGAGGTATCTAAACAAGGAACAGTCGAACAGTGACCTGACAGGGTTGCGGGACAAGGGTAGAAAGAAGGGGAAGGGACTAGTCTAGGAACATGTATGAATGACCCATGGACATGGGCAACAGGGTGGGTATTGTCTGTGGGGGGGGGGGTTGGATTGGGCGGAGGACCACAAAGGGGCAAAAATAGGGACAACTGTAATAGAATAACAGTGTAATATTTTTTAAAAAGAGTCAAAACTTTTCTTATTTAGGCCCCTTTCCTTGCTGACTAAATTCCCATCATATGGAACTCTTTCATCTTTCCAGGCACTATTTAAAAATGCAGTTACTTGCAGATAACCTCATAGTGTTGTCTAGCTTGTACATCTTTCTTCCAATGGCGAAGAGGATGGCTGCTGAGTCAGAGCATTGGGCATTTCTGGGAAGTAAATATGGAAATTATTCATAGTTTTACTTCATATGCTTATTAGGCTCATTCACGTTGATATCCAAGCTGTCTTCTAAGGAGTAATGGAGTCCATTGAAACTTAAGCACTTTGTTCTCTTTTTGAATACATCATATGTTTGGGCTATAACATAATTTCTGTGATGATTTTTTTTTTTTGCTGTTTATTATATAACATCAATGTAAGCATTTATTTGAAAGAAAGTTTGTAGGCAGCTAACATGTATTGAGCACTACTATGTTCTTGTAGCTATTAATTTTATTTAATTCTTACAGCAGTTCTACTAAGTAAATTATATAATCCTCATCTTTCAGATAAGGAAACTGAGACTTAGAAATGTTATTTGATTGGCCACGGACTGTGTCAGTGTCAAACCAATGCTCTTCCCGTAGCTAATTCTTTCCGTTACTGTCCTCTAAGTGTTGACTAAAGCAAGTCAACTCAGATTGCCTTCCCTTGCCTGGCTTTGGGCTGAATTTCGAGTCACTCAGACCTGGCTATAAATCCCATGTGTATCATATGGGCTCAGTCATTTAACCTCTCTAACCTCATTGTAGAATGAGGCCGATGCTTCCCTCACCAAGGATTTTCATGAAGATAAATGTAATCTGTGTAAAAAAATATAGCACAGCGCCAGACCATTAGTAAGCTTTGAATAAATGGTTGCTACTGCCATTGCTGATAGATGGGGTTTTTGTTTTGTTTTAATTTTATATCCAATAATTGGGTCAGTTTTGAACATGATGGTATCTTCAAATGCTTTTTGAGATATTTTTCTTTTTAAATGATACAAGCGATTGCCTCTGTCTTCAGAAATTAGCGTTATTTTTATGCTCTATGCCTCAGGTGTGTGCAGAATATGACAATAATGTTTATGCTTTCTTTGGATTATGTGTGAGCCTTAGATACAGATTTTAAATGGGAAAATTTATTTGATGTCTTCATTGATTTGTATCTTAATATTTCAGCTTCTGTTTTACTCATATCTATATATCATAACTTAATGCCACAGATGATGGAATTAGCACCTGATAGCCTGATACCTGTTAGCCCACAGGCTGCTACCTAAAGGATAACCTACCTTTAAACAGAGATAGTTGGATGAGGCAGCACAAGCACAGATCCGAAGCCCGTCTGGAGCCAGGCTGTGGACCTCTCGGTGTCCTCAAATTGTGAATAATGCATCTATAGTTTTCTAGAATTATTGTGAGGATTGGTTGGGACAGTGCGTACAGACTCTCTTGCATGGTGCCCAGGGCATGATGGGTCCTCTCTTCCCATCCATAATGGGAAGGTACTTACTTATGACACAGATATCCTCAAGTTGTTATAGTTTCTTTCTCTTTTGAATAACAATGTCACTTTACCAACTCTTTATTATTGGCATTTTTGTCCTATTTTAAGTGTTTGATTTCATAATAATGAATTTAATTATTTATTTATAAAGTAAATCATTGGATTTGTTCTCACCAGTGATACCAAGAAGAAGCAGGGAATGAGGAAAAGGAACAACAGTGAAGTGGAAGACACAGGACTCACAAGTCGTAACAAAAAGAAGGCCAAGTGGGAAATCGTAGAGCCGTTGGACACAGGCCTGTCTTTAGCAGAGGATGAAGAGCTGGTGTTACATCTGCTCAAAAGTCAAAGCTAACTCCTTCCTGCTCTTGTCTTCTCCTTGAAACCTCTGGTCACGGTTACGTGGACAAGAAGTCGAAAAAGCAGTAGGCTTTGGGGAACTTAGATACCACGAGTCCCAAGCCCAGAGGACCCATTCTCCAGGCAGAAGTGAAAATCTCTCTTAAGTTTCTTTCACAAGGTGTGCTTGTGCCATCCCTGTGCAAACTCAGAGTGAGGGGGGCTTATAAAATTTCTTGCTCCTGTTTTTCAGCTTATGCTATCTTAGATTTTTATCCATGGGTTCCTACATCTTGTCATTGGAAATGCTGTCTTTGTTTTAATAGTAAGTTCTGGAGACCTTGTTTCATTGCTAGGACTTTCTTTCTTGCTTATGTTATAGAAGTGTCTATGTGCTATTAAGTAAAATTGCTCAGTTTTATTTATTTAATGTCTTTAAAGAGACAGAATATGATGGACCAGTCCTAAGAAAGAATGAGTATTTTTGAATTGAGATGATTAATAATAAACATGTTTCCTATAAAATTATTGTTTTCATAGTGTCCATTAATATTAAAGCACTCTCAAGGGAAGGTTCTTAAGATTAAAATGCTCAGCCAATTCCAGTTCGAAACAGTTGACTAATTTTCCGTATTCTTAAATTAACCTTCTCAAAGATATCATATAACTTACACTTGGCAGATTTGCTCACTGTCATTTATAAATCTATAGAAGTCCTGAACCTAAAACTTTGTGATCTAAAACCTGATCTCTTAGCACGTGGTAGCTTGTAGGCCTCCTGCACGTGCCTTCACAGCCATTTTCTCTAGCAAATGCAGACACCTTTGAGCGGTTGGGGAGAGTAAGACCAGCCCACAGCGATGAGCAGAGTGAAGAGCTCGGGAGAGACTGATGGCATTGTACTTCCCAGTTATGTCATGGGTCAGAACGTTTTTTCAAATTAAAAATTTTTAATTTATGTTTTCACATTTTTCCTTTGTTTTGCTTCCAAAAGAAAAGGAGAATATGGCTTGTTGCATGTACACTTACACATCATCCGTAGCCCGAGGGCCTGGGCGGTTCTGGCACGTTGCCCACAGGCTGTGCAAGACAGCCAACCTCATTGGGTGCGGGAGGTGTGGAATTAGCATGCAGCCCCCAGGGCTGGGCTGTAAATTTCTTCTTTGCATAAACAACTTCGAGTTGTATTCTTCCTGAAACTGAAGGGATCTTAACCTTATCATATACATCGTAGGGGATTTTAGTTTGCTGACTTTGAAAACTAATGGAAACATCTGAATAATATTGTGAGAAAGCTCACCTAACAATACATGGTAAATTATATTGTTGTTTACCAAATATTCACTCCAGCCCCCTCCTTCCCTTTGGGAAGCATATTTTTTTACATGTCTCTGATACTGGATTTGGTCGTGTAACTTACTTTAGCTCTTGGAATGTGTCCTTGTATAAGCAGAGGATTTAAGACGCATTGTTACCATCAGCTCTCTGGCAATTTTGCCTTGCATCAGGACACCAGCATGGACCAAAGAGTGGGCACTGCTGTTACAGAGGGATCTGATGAGATTTCTGGGGGGCAGGAAGGGACCCCTGAAGCATGCAAGAGCCTGCCCAGTCCCCAGAGAAGGGAGGGGACAGAAAGTGCTGGAGGCAAGTGGGACTGAAACTGTAGCGTGCACGGGAGATTTCCATACACCCAGGTAAAAGGTAAGCATATGTAGACAAATCAACGCTTGAGGCACGGCCCCTGGCAGAGACACTGTGCATGGCTAGAAACCATCCTACCCCCTCCGGGATCATGGTGGCAGGGGCAGAGACACTGCACAGCCTGATGATCATCATCGACACCAGCCTGGATCGGCTGGGAAGTTGAATGCCTCCACTGCACTTGGAATTTTGGGGCCAAAGATTTAAACACTGGGCAAAGTCTTGCCCTTCTGTGCCCCCTGACTTGCCTGGTTGGGAGCTGGCTCGCAAGGGCTGGGCCCTGTGTTCTGGGCTGTGCCCTGGGCATGCCCGGTGGTGACCTGCGGGTGGCTGCGGCTTCACGCTGCACGGGCCCTTGACTATGCCCCTTCTCTCACTCTGAGATCCGTGCACAGATGCACACTATGGAACGCTTTCCGGCCCCAGGAGTGTGAGCAGTCTTGGGTACAGGGCCTTGCGAGCAGATCCTTCCCGCACAACTGGCTGCAGTGGTCTGGCAGTGGCCCCAAGCCCAGGTTAGGGAAGAAGCTTCAGCGAGGCAGTGGTGGCACTGGCCCCACAAGTGTGCACCCCAGGAAGGGAGCTTGAAGTCGGAGAACCATTCATATAACAGCCTTGGGTCCCAGAAAGACAAAAATGGAGCCAGGTTTCTGGACAATGTCTCTGGTTCTGGGCGTGGCTGGAATCTTTCTGTGTTTTGCCCAAGAGAGGAGCCTGGGGCCAGGGGATCACCACTCCCCCACATTAGGCGACTTTTTAATAAAGACCTTTTTCCTTCCCCACCAATCTCTGTTTTATGCCTGGGTTCAGCAGCAGGTGGGCAAATCCCACTCTGTTCGGTAACACTGCTTCCGTCTGGACACAGGTTAAAACGCATGTGAAACAGACCAGCAGCTGCCACAGTCACCTCTCAGACCTGTGGAGCATGAAATCCACTGAGACTTGGGGAGTTTTCACAGAAAAACCTGATTAGTACACAAGGTGAAACACATAATGATCAAGAGCATTTTTTCATTCAACAAATGTTAGTAAATTCAGCAGCTGCCATATACCAGGCCCTATACTTGCAACAAATACAAACAGTTCTCTCTCCTGCTAACGTATAGTGGAGAAGAGAGAAAAGGAAATTCATCACTTTAGTGTATTATGAAGAGGTGGAAAGAGGAAGATTGCCCGAGTAAGAAAGCTGTTGCTGGAGTGCAGGAAGGAGGGACGACATAAGCAGTTGCTTGATCTGCGACCCGGAGATGAATTCTTGCCTGGTACTTAACTGAGGCCATCCGTCAGATCCACTCGCGTAAGATGATCTCTAAAATTGCCTGTGTCTCTGAGAACAGATAACATCCAGCAACAGAACCCTCTGGAGGACTGCCATCTCACAAGCTTAGCATGGCATTTTTGATTTGTTTGGGGCTATAAAAAATGGATAAGTTTAATTAACTGTAATTAATTTTGTTACACAACATTTGGAATACCCTGAACATAACGAGTCATTTCCATGAGTGTCAGAGTCTGCCAGAGGATGCAGATGTTCCCGGGAAGTGTGGGGCGGATGGGAGGTGGTAGTGGAGGTAAAGGAGAAAGAGCCTGCAGCCAAGGTTTGAAAACCCTGTTTCATATCTTTTACACCATTTTAACTAGATGTGTAATCATAGCGTGATTTTCTTCCGTAGCCACTGCTGATGTGACAGCAGGGCAGACATGTTTTATGCCGTGTTAACCAGTGCCTGCTGAATCAGGTATTGGCAGCTAACCTAAAGGCTGGCCATTAGCCTTCAAGAGAGGCTGGCGCAAAAAGCTGTGCCCAAACAGGGACACATTGGGCAAATAATGTCCTTACTCTCAGAAACGGAAATTTAGGTAGTCGGCAAAATAAGGCTATGAGACAGACCAGGAAGCACATGAAAGGCAAAAAAATGAGTTCAGATTCAGAGTTAGGCAAAGCTATAAGTGAACAAGTGAGCGTAAAGATACAAGAGCGATCCAACTGGTCATGGAACATGAAGCAAACACAGAGAGAGTAATGAATGCGGGGCAGAGCCATGAAGACCTGCAGGTGCCCTTGTTGAGGTTTTAGATGCACACTCACCCCCCAAGCTCTGTCTCCATGAGGCTTCCCCTGCCCTGGGTCCTGTTCGTAGATTTCTGTACAAGTTGGTCTCTTTCACTGTCTGAGGAGTTAAGATCCCATTGCCTGAGCTAGTCTGAGTAAGTCCTTGGGTTTTTTGCACCTGAAAGGGCTTCAGTAAAGCTCAGTACTTTAACACGGTGCTGCTTACACTTTAAGGTGCATAAGGAATTACCAGCGGATCTTTTTAGAGTGTTAAACTTGAATCGATCGGTCTGAGGTGGGCCCTGGGATTCTGCGTTTCTTACAAGCTTTCCGGTGATGGCACGCTGCTGGCCCCTGGCCACATTTGGGTAGCAAAGCACTAATGGGATTCAGAGACTTATTAAAATCATTATTCACAGATAGGGATTATGTCAGAGTCCCAGCAGGAAACAGGTGGTGCACACAAATTAGGATCGTTTGAAGGGATTTAATAAAAGGATGGTATACAGAGGCCAGGGCAGGGTAAGGAAACCACAAAGGTCTTACCTGAGGCTACTCATAGACCCGTAACCTCTCCTCACGCTGAGGGGATGAGGGTAGATAGCAAAGGAGGGACTGGCAATTTTTGACCTTCCGTTGACAGGCAGTCAGCCTGAGGTGACCACAGGGAGTCATACTAGAGAGTAGATTCTGTGACCTCACTCCTGCTCCTCCAGACTCCTGCCAGTGGTCCCCAAACGCAGCCAGAAAGGAAACTGTCTGTGAATATCATCTACGCAGTCTCCCAGGACACAGAACAAGGTAGAGAAGTGTAAGGGTCCAACAGAAGACGTTGGGATAGAGATGTAGGGCATAAATAGGTGGAATCTTTTTGTGGGTGAAGAGGAGAGGCTCTCAGACTTTGTCCCTTTCACCTCTGCTGTGCAAGGCACTGTTCTAAGTGTCAGAAACAGAGCAAAGATGGACAACGGGAGTACTGACACGTGAAGCACTCTCGGGTGGGGGAGATGTTACAGGGCGGGGGGGGGGGGCGGTGTGTCGCGGAGCAGGGAGCACGGCGAGCCAGGGCGCAGGGCTCTTTGGACGAGAGCCAGCAGAACCTGTGATGGGTGCGAAGTGTAACGCAGCGGGGCCTGCTTCCGGAGCACATTAGCCAGCCCCTGGCAGCAGGATGCGGACGAAGAACCTGGTCTTCTCCAAAAGGCTGTTGTACACATTCTCCTCTCATCTTAAATCTCCAGAACCTCTTCCCCTTCTTCATTCTTGGCTGATAACCCTGCCTTCAGTTTTACTGAGAAAATAGAGATAATCGAAGGAGACCTCCCCCAGGCTCCTGCGCCCACCCACCTAGCTGCCTCTGCCCCTTCGTGCTCTGCCTTCCCTCCTATTGTTGTCCGCACTAGGTCCCATCTCCTCTGACCCTCTCGGGGATGTCGCTTCTGCAGTTGTCCCCTCTCTGCAGTGCTAGCAAATTTCTCTTCCTACTGAGATACTACAATTAGTGAACAAACATGCTGTAATCTCTCCCATCTTAAAACAAAACCTTACCCCCCATTTCTCTTTTTCTCTTTACAGTATAACTGCAAAAGGGTTGTCTGTACTCTCTTTCTTCCCAGTATTTTTCTTAAACACTTTATTGAGGTAAAATTGGTACTGAATAAACTGTACATGTTTAAAGTTACAGTCTGATCAATGCTGACACACATACATCCATGAACCATCACTACAGTCAGTGATGACCATATCCATCACCCCTAGAAGTTTCCTCATGTACCTTTGTGATCCTTGCCTCCCTTCCAGCCCTCCCCCATTTCCCAGCCAATCGCCAGTCTGTTTTCTGTCACTATAGATTAGTTTGCATTTCCTAGAACTTCGTATGAATGGGATCATACAGTATGTATTCATTTTTATCTGGCTGCTGGCACTCAGCATCGTTATCTTGAGATGCATCCATGCAGCAGCGAACAACAATAGTTAATTCCTTTTCATTGCTGAGTAGTGACCATTGTGTGGGTCATACTACAGTTTGTTTATCCTGTTACTATTAACCAACTGGTAAGATTTACAGTTTTTGGCAACCACAAATGCTACTACTCTGCACCTTCCCGTACAGTCTTTGTATGGTCATATGCTTTCATTTCTCTTGGACAAATACCTGGGAGTGAGAACAGTTGACTCATATGGTATTTGTGTTTTACTTTTTAAGAAACTACCAAATGGTCTTCTGATGTGGCTGTGCCAGTTTACCTTTCTACCAGTGATGCAGGAGAATTCAGCTCCTCCACACATTCGCTAACATCTGACGCGATCAGTCCTTTTATTTTTATTTGTTTTTGAGGTATAATTGACATTAACATTTAAATTTCAGGTGTACAACAAATGATTCGATATTTGTGTATATTGTGAAATGATCACCACAGTAAGTCTCGTTAACATTTGTTGCCCTACATAGTTACACAGATTTTTTTTCTTATGTTAAGAATTTTTAAGATCTAGTCTCTTAGTAACTTTCAACTGTGCAGTACGGTATTAACTAAAGTCACCATGCTGCGTATTACATCCCCAAAACGTACTTATTTTGTAACTGGAAGCTTGGATCTTTTGATCCTCTTCGCCTGCTTCATTTTTCCCTGTACCTCCTGCCTCGGGTAACAACCAATCTGTTCTCTCTCTGTGAGCTCATTTTTTTCCAGTCTTTTTAATTTTTGCCATTTTAATGGGTGTGTAGTGATATCTCATTGTGATTTTAATTTGCATTCCCCTAATGGTCAAATATATTGAGTATCTTTTCATGTGCTTATTTGCCATCCATATATCTTCACTGGTGAAGTGTCTGTTCAAATATTTTGCCCATTTTAAAAAAGTTAGCTGCTTGCTTTCATAATGAAATGTACCAATTCTTCTGATATTCTGCATACAAGTCCTTTATCAGATACATGATTTACAAATATTTTCTCCTTATCTCTGGATTGTGTTTTCCTTCTCTTGTCTCCTGATTATCTTTGAAGAGCAAAGCTTTAATTTTGAAGATGTTTAATTTATTTTTTATTTTACTGATTTTTTTTTATTGATGTCTATGAAATATTTGCTTATTGCAAGGCCACAAAGTTTTTCTCCTATGTTTCCTCCAAGTTTTGTAGTGTTAGGTTTTCCGTCAGATTATGCTCCATTTGAATTGATCCTTGTATATGAGGCAAGTTGTGGGCTGACCTTCCTTTTCATGCATGTAGATGCCCAAATTAATCCAACATCATTTGTTGAGAAGACTATTCTTCTCCCACTAAATGGCCTTTCCAGGTTTTTTAAAAACACAGTATCACCAAAATCTCGTGTGACGTTCAGCCAAGGCACTCACGCCTTTGCCCGACGGGCTGGCCACCTTGGCAGGCTTTCCAGGCACTGCCTCAGGCACTGCTCTTCTCTAGGGAGCACTTCCTTCCGTCTTCAGGCCACGCCCTCACGTCGTTGTGACGGGCCTCTCCCTGATGCAAGGTGCATAGCCAGCGCCAGTTAGCCGTTCTTTTCCAAAGTGATTGATGATCTTCGTCTTCACTGGAATGGTGGAAGACTCTCAGTGCTCCCCTTTGCAGAGCCTGCCTTGGATGTGTTCTCCAATACAAACAGCACTTTCAGCGCGTCTGAGTGTTACACCATCAGGTTGCAAGGGGAAGGTGGTGTTGGCAGCTCTCCCATTCTTTTTTAAACCACTCTAATTGGGTTTTTGTTCTGTTACTCCACCAAAACAGCTGTTGGCAAGTCACACTGACTTCCATGTTGTACTCAAGATCAATTCTTGGGGCTCATCTTAATCAACCTTTCAGACAAATTTGACTTTCCCACCTCCTTCAATCACTTTTTTGCTTGGCATTCAGGGAAACTTTCTTTCTCTTTGCCTCCTTGTGGACTTCTTCTTTTTAGCCTCCTTTCCTGGGTGCTCCTCATGCTTTTGACTTCTGACCATGAGACCTTCAGGGCTCAACTCTTGGACTTTTCTGTCTATATTCATTCCCTGATCAATTTCATTCAGTCTCATGGTATAACATACCATCTATATGCTGATATCTCTCAAAATTTATGTCTGTATTCCAGCTTCTCTTTATTCCAGACTCATATCCAGCTGTACTCAACATCCTACCTGGATGTCTAATAAGCATCTTAAACGTAATATGTCCCAAGGTGAACTCAGTTTCTCCCAAATCTTACTCTCCTTTTTCTTTTCTAGCTCAGTAAATATTGTATCTGTTGTTCTGGCTTCTCAGGCCAAAAACCTTGGAGACATTCTCAACCTGCCTCTCTCAAATCTCACATTCCACATCCAATCCATTAGTAAATCCAGCCAGCTCTTCTTTTGAAATGTATCCAAAAGCCAACTTTTTATTTAAAAATTTTTTAAAAAGATTTTAATTTATTAGTTTTTAGAGAGAGGGCAAGGGAGAGAGAAAGAGAGGAAGAGATACGTTAATGTGTGGTTGCCATTTGCATGCCCCCTACTGGGGACCTGGTCCACAAGCCAGGCATGTGCCCTGACTGGGAATCGAACCGGTGTCCCTTTGGTTTGCAGTCCGGCAGTCAGTCCACTGAGCCACACCAGCCAGGGTAAAAACCAACTTATTATTGCCATTCGCACTGCAATATCCACTCTATTCCAAGCCATCATTCCAGGAATAGTGGACTAACCTCTTAACTGACCTTCTTGCTTCTACCCTTTCCCTCACACAGCACCTAAAATGATCTTTTCAAATCACAAACTAGATCATGTGATTCTTTGCTCAAAATAAAGTCTAGTGTCTTTTCCATGACCTCTGAGACTTCATATTTCTTCCTATTTCTGACCTTATCTATAACCAGCTCTACCTCGTACTGCTGGTTAATTGGTCTCCGCTACTTAGCTGGTGAATGTGAACATTTGTCCTTGCTGAACCTCATATGAATCCACTGCAAAGTCTAATACTAATGCTCACCTCCAGCAGCTCTTTTAAGTATTCCATGAGACAGTGTATTTGGGACATAGTAAGTGCTCCAGAAAAAAAATGATCACTAATAAAGCAAAAGGCTGTTCTTGAGATTCAGCTAAGGTGACCACATGGAGAAAGAGGCTCAGCCACTGTCAGCCATTCCAGCCCTCCCCACCGAGGCTCCAACATGTGAAAGAAGCCATCTAGGATGCCCAGCCAAGTTCCCAGCTGAACGTGGCCACGTAAGTACCCTGGTCAGCAATACACGGAACTGAAGGACTGCCCAGCTAAACACACCAAACTCACAAAATTGTGAGAAATCATATTATTTTGTAAGCCTTTAAGTTTTGTCATAATTTGTCATGTAGCAATAGAAAACTTTAAAAAAGTATAATTATACCACAATTTGTTTATCCATTTTCTTGTGGATGGACATTTGTTTCCAGGTTGAGACTATTAATAACAGAGATGCCACAAACATTCTTGTATGGATAGATGGGTGTACTATCAATAAACAAGAAATATGCAAACTAACCAACTATTGCATAAACTCTTCCAAGAGAGCTTATCCTATAAATTATCAAAAAGTGAATCATTGACTAGAGAACTTGCTTCCTCTTCAGTGTAGGCACATGTTAGTTGATTTGTTGTAACTAACAGGAACAATGGAATATCCAGTGTGACTTTTAATGACACGGTCTGTCCTTCTGCATCAAGAAGAAGCTTGTGGGCATGGGTCCTGGGGAAGCCCCTTTGGAGACCTTCTCTCTTAATTCTCTTAATCCAGAAAACTGGATTATTTCCAGCTCTTTTGAAGAACAGTGAATTCTCTGTGGGACTCACTACGTAAGGCTTTGCTATTCAGGACTTTTCTTTGCAGGTGGAGGTGCTGCTCATCGCCTTTGGCCTTTGACGTTTGCAGGAGCCAGAGAAGCACAACTGGCAGAGCTGAGGGGAGGGCCTGTGCCCCCGCCAGTGATGGATTACTTCATGTTTGCACTGCCAGTCAGTGGCGGGGTTTGGTTTTTTTTTCCTGTTCTGTGAAAGATTTGGATTCAATGGTCTTTGGCATTTTGCAATTTTAAAAAGTCTGGACATTTTTATTTAAACACGCACATAAATTTCGTTTTCTTAAATTTAGTACTATTATTATTTTTCATTTGTTTGAGGAAGGGAGATTACACTACACAATTTTTTTGGTGGTAAGTGCTGTCAAAGTTCTTAATTCAACTTGATTCGTTCAGCGTGTGTCAGCTCCTGGCCTGCACTCGGTGACACCCATAAAGACCCGTGTTGGGGCCCCGGTGGGGATGACACCCGGTGCCGCAGGGCAGGCCGCAGCAGAATCTTCTGACTTCAGTCTCTTACCCAGCTCTGTCAATAAGTACCCCTGCAACTTTCAGTCACTCATGTGTAAGAGCTTCACAGGCTCATATTTCCCCACATTATCAATCAATGAGTGCTTGTTGGAGAAACTTTAAAACTGGAATTGTACTAAATGAAAAAATAAAAATCACCTAGCACTGAATCTTCAGAGAGACTATTTTAATATTTTTGTGCATTCCATATATAGGAAAGAATCTATGGGATCATACTGTTTTTGTAGACCATGTTTCTCTCGATATTTAGCAGATATTAAATATCCTTTTACAACAATTTTTAATAATGCATTAAAATTCCATTGGACACCCTGGTAGCAATGAGCACACCCAGCACCCACGTCTTGGCTTCTAAAAGGAACCAGGGCTCCTTGGAGAAATGGGCCGATTCTAGGACTGGGGTGGAAAATATATAAGATGAGCCTGGAACAGTGTGTTGTGCCAGAAAGTAAGAAAATACTCAGAAAAAAAGAAAAAAGAAAGAAAAGGGCAGAAAAGCCCCAAATGCAGGCAGGACGCCGAAGGGGCACAGGAGCCGACGCAGCGCCCGCGATGGCCACGGCCGAAAGCGTCTGCGCAGGAAAATGGAGTAGCACCGAATCGTAGCCCAGCATGTGTAATAAGTATCGGTTAGTCCGTGGGTTTCTTTTAAAGATTTTATTTATTTTTTGAGAGAGGGGAAGGGAGGGAGAAAGAGAGGGAGAGAATCATCGATGTGAGAGACCGGGGACCGAACCTGCAACCCCGGGCATGTGCCCTGACCCAGAATCACATTGGTGACCTTCCGCTTTGCAGAACAACAGCCAACCAACTGAGCCACATCTGTCAGGGCTCCATTAGTCCTTGCCGACATAAATAACTGATGGAATGAATCAATAAATGTGGGAGAAGAGACAAACTCCCTGTGCAGGAGAATCACAAATAATTCCTATAGGCACTCTGCCCTCAAGGACATGGAACATAACTCCCTGCTCTTTCAGTGCAGTGACTTTTTTCCAAAGAGGACAGTCTGAAAGAGAGGGAGAAAGTAATTTTACTGTGGAAAAACCTGACAAGCACTACCTGAGCCAGGTGCTCAAGGTCAATATCAATGGTGGGAGTCATGGTGTCGACTCTTAATATGATGGGATGCAAACGGCACTTGCCTCTGCGAACTTCCTCCCCAAAGTGTATCACCCCAGCCTATTAATGGGAAAAACAGGCAGATCCAAGGTGAGAGACATTCTACAACATACCTGACCAGCGCTCCGCAAAGCTCTCAAGGTCACAGGTGAAAGGAGAGTCTGAGAAGCAGTCACAGCCAAGAGGAGCTTAAGGAACTATCAGGACGAAATGTAATGCGGTGTCCTAGATGGGATCCCAGAACAGAAATCGAACAAGACATAAAAACTATGGAAATTTGAATAAAGCATGGAGTGTAGTTAATATGAATTTATCAATATTGGTCTATTAAGTGTGAGAAATGTGCTATAATAATGTAAGTATTAACAATGGGGGAACTGGGTGCAGGGTATATGGGAATTCTCTGTGCTACCTCAACAGTGACTGTGTTTGAAATGAGTTTATTTTAAAAATGACACACAACAGATGCTACATATTTAATCTTTTATAATTGGACAATTAAGTAGTTTCCAAATTTTTCCTTTCAAACACATTTATAATGAACATCTTTACAATTAAATCTTTGCCCACATCTGTTATTATTTCCTGTAGAATAAGTTAGTAGAAGTGAAGTAATTATGGGATAATGTCTGTGCATGTTACAATCTAAAAGTGTTATATACAATATAATACTTTTAACAAGTGTTATATATTATGTATTATAATATATTAAAATATATATTATAACAAAATCACAAGGATTTTGATACAAGATACCTAGTGAGGCGCTCTCAGTTGGAGAACATTAACTCCAAATATCGGGCTATGATATGGGCTGGGCACATTTAGGGAGGACTGTGGGGTATTTTTTCTGTTCGAGCTGGTCACAGCAAATGCCATGAAATAGTTTTATCAACTTCCTGAGAAAGTCACTTGCCAACATCAGGCCTATGTGCAGGGGAGCATTTTCTTTTTGACAGATTTTATTTATTTATTTTTAGAGAGAGGGGAAGGAGAGAGAAAGAGAGGGAGAGAAACATCAATGTGTGGTACCTGTTCTGTGCCCCTCACTGGGGACCTGGCCCACAACCCAGTCATGTGCTCTGACTGGGACTCGAACCAGCGACCCTTTGGTTCACAGACCGGCATTCAATCCACTGAGCCACACCAGCCTGGGCTGAAAAGGCAGACTTAATAACTGCTGTTATCATCAGGTTATGTCATGCAGTTACAAAGTAGCTAGAAATTTCTGAAAGGATATTGTTAACAAAAAGAAAAAAGCTCATTCTTACATAAATAATATCTAGCACTTCAACTGGGACACCACTATTCCAAAGGCCCTGGCAAAGTACACCCCAAAGGCCCTGGCAAAGTACACCCCTGAGCCCCAGGCTGTCTTCAGGCCACTGTTAGTGAAGCTGTGCGCAGAATGTGAAGCCCTGGGAGAGGACACCGAGTCACGGTGCGTGGCGGGGCCGCTATTGGCAGTGCTCAGAGCCGCCAGGCCAACTCCAAAGGGGGAGCCCAGATAGTTTTTTCCTGGGACACGTGTTTGAATTATTGTTCAATCAGCACAGCAGATTTTCAGAACAGAAGAACAATTAACTAACATGATGAGGTTTACTGCATTCTTTAACTATATGTCATAATTGGGGTTAGTAAATCTAACAGTCTTAACAAAAGTAACCTCCGTCATTTGCTATTGAATTCTGTATATGAAGATAACTCTCCATTGGACTTTCTGTTTTGCTGGACCACAATATGCTATTGATAAGCTATAAATGATGCTTTTTTGTTATAAAAATACCAGCTTTTTTCATTTGTTATGTTTATAGGCATTCACTGCTTGAGTCAAAGTTAGGCTTATTAAGTGATTAAAGGTAATTTTATTACAGGAGCGTGTTCTTATTTTATTCTAAAAGAATATAATGCATAAAGAGAAACAGCTTTTATTTTGTTTGCAATCTATAAAATTGAGTTCTTTTGCTGGTATTAAATACCAATAACTCGCTTGAGGACCATGCTACCTTCTGAAAATGCCACACCTGCTTTTTTTCTCCTTTTTTTTTTATGATTTATAGCCAAAAGAGGTTATTTTAATATTTCTTCATGAACAAATAATCCTGTTTATAGAAAGATGTTTGTTAAAATTTCCTTTTATTTTTAAGTTTGGGCTTTTTTTTTTTTTTTTTTAGATTTAATGTAACCCAACAGGTTTTATTATTGTTGTTGTTGTTATTATTATTATTATTTTGGGTATATTTTATTGAGTATGCTATTACGGGTGTCCCATTTCCCCCGCCCCCCCTTTATCCCCTCTGCTCTGCACCCCATCCCATCATCCCCACACCTCTTGGTTCATGTCCATGGGCTGTACATATCAGTTCTTTGGCTTCTTAATTCCCTACACTGTTCTTAGCCTCCCCCTGTCTACTTAATTTTATTTTTTTGTCAACATTTTCCCACCACCACTTTCCCCAGCCCCACCCACCCCTATCTCCCACCCACCCCTACCTCCCACCCACAAGCCTTCCCCCTGCTTCTTAAACGTGATAAAGTTACAGCGCATCTCAGGCTTGCCCAGAGCTGAAGCAACAAGCGACTGACTGTTCTTGGATGACAGGTGCTTTCCGGGCAGCAGCTCCGATGGTGGGGAAGCAGCCATGGAGCAAGCCGGTGCAGCCGACAGAGGGGCTTTTTATTTAAAGGCACGATACTCAGGGTGCATCTTGCATTGGGTGTCTGCAGTCTGTATAACAGATAAATGAGCCTACGAAGCCATTAGCCTGTCAGAAGACTTCACTTCTTCATGTTGTTTGACCAGCCCAGTATAAAACAAAACAAAACAAAACAAAAACTGGAAAAGAAATGCGTATGTGCAGATGCCCAGAGGATCTGAACAGAGCCTTTTGGATTTTACCAGGCAACCAGACTGAGAAGAACGTTGTAAATCAGTGGCTCTCAAGGTGTGGCCCTTGGAACCGGCAGTGTCAGCATCACCTGGAAACTTGTTAGAAATGCAAATTCTCAGTTCTACCCTAAAGCTACTGAATCTGAAACTTGGGAGCTGAGGCCTAACAAAATGTGGGATTGTTTTTGCTTTTTTTTTTGAGAACTACACTTTTAAAATTTACCAGTTTTATTAAGATGTAATTCACATACCATATACTTCATCCATTTACAGTATACAGTTCAGTCGTTTTTAGTATATTCACAGATTTGTGCCACCGTCACCCAATAAATTTTAAAGCATTTTTATTATTTCAGAAAGAAACCTTGTACCCTTTAGCTATCACCTCCTATGCCCCCAGCCCTACACAACTACTAATCTACTTCCTGCCTCTGTAGATTTGCCTGTTCGTATAAATGAAAGCATATGATGTGTAGTCTTCTGCCTGGCTTCCTTCATTTGGCATCATGTTTCCAAGGTTCGCCCACGTTGCAGCGTGTATCAGAACCACATTTAGTCTGTGTATTCACGAGCTGATGGACATTTGGGTTAACTCCACCTTTCAGTGATCATAAGCGGTGTTCTCTCGGGTCTTTCAGTTGATGCCAGTGCATGCTATAGTTTGAGAGCCTCTATCGTAGATGAGGGGAGACAAGAACTAATAGAAGATAGCCTTTAAAAAGAAAACAAATAGAGGGCACCATTTATCATAAGGAAAACGAAGAACTAAGAAAAGGAAGAAACGAGGCAGTGAGCTCTGATGGTGCGTGGTTCTTGGGTTGCTGTTCCTGTCATTGGTCAGGGACAGGTTGGGCCGAATTGGCCGAAGGAAGGGAAGCCCTGTTACCGTGGAATTGCTCACTTTTTGACCAGTGGGCTGCCCCTCACTAATTTTCCAACATGTCATTGTGTTCCGAAGGTCACCTGTGCTCTTAAGTGGTGCAACGTCTCTTCGGAAGAAATGACTCATCAGTACCTCATGTCTGTATCTCTTGAAATTTTGTCAAGCTTTTCTCTCTGCACTTTTCCTTTACCTTCACACTATCAATATCCCCCGGTACAGCCGATGTCTTCCTTTTAGAGACAAGGCCACTGAGGCACAGTGCGCGTAAGTGACCTGCCGAAGTCATAGAGCCAGATGTGAGAAAATGGGGGTCGGTTTCAGTTCGCCTGCTCCAAACTTCGCTCAAACAATGGTTCTCAATCCTGGCTACGCATTCAAGTCATCTGGGGAGGGAGCTGTTAAAAATACTGATATTCAGGCTCCACACCCAGAGATGTGATTTAATCTGTCGGAGGTAGGACGTAGGCATTGGTATTTTTTAAAGATGTCTCAGGAGATTTATTTTTTTCCAATTGCTTTTTTCCTTAATTTTTTGACTTTCCCTTTTGAAATAATTTCAGACTTACAAAAAAGCTGCAAAATAGTACAAAGTAGTGCTGTATGTTCTCCCCCAGCTTTCCCAAATGTTAATGTCTTACATAATCACCATGTAATTGTCAAAGCCAGAAGAGAGATATATATATCTTTATATATATAAATTTATAAATATAAACATTATATATATAAACATTTATATAAACATGATTTTAGAGAGGAAAGGAAAGAGAGAAAGATGTGAGAGAGAAACGTTGATTGGTTACCTCCCATACGCACCCTGACCAGAGGTCGAACTCGCAACCTAGGTATGTGTCCTGACTGGGAATCGAACCCCCAACCTTTTGGTACACAGGACGATACTCTAACCAAAAACAGGATACTAATATTGATACAATAATATTCACTAATCTATAAACCTTATTCAAATTTTGCCAACTGCAATTTGGGGTAATTTTCGTTGCTCCATCTCCTTGGTGCCCTTTCACATTTTCCTGGTGATTTTAATGTGCATCAGGGGTGAGAAGTGCTGGAGTGGACAGTGGAGCCCCGCAGTCAGTATTCTAGATGTGGATTTAATTGGCTATATACTCCCCCATTCTTTGATATGTAAAAGTCACATCTGAAAAGCCAGTGTATTTCTAAGCTATTGTTATGCTGCTGCTGGAATGAATCATTTGAAGATTTCTGACTATTTTTTATGAAGTGTCAGTGTTATATCTGCCAGGAGGAGAAATGAGGCTAGTTATATTCATAGCAAGGTTACTGGCACCTGGGTGAAAATGGAAAATGGTACATTGGAGAGGGAAGAGTTAAGGGGCTTTCAAATATTAATATTAACTTACGATTCAGTGGTCTTTGTCGAACAGAATGGCATTCTTTGGACGTGAATGTCTTGAGTGCCATTTAGATTTTAATCAGAGTTGTGCTGGACCTTAATGTAGAAGTATTTATATAGAGAGGCCAGAGATACTAAAATGAAAACCTTGTGTTTTTACAGACGGTTTATTAAATTAAAAAGTGTCTCATTCTCTAGCCTTGACGTTGCCATTGCAAAGATGAGTCACTGTCTCAATCAGCCTGTCGGTCACTGTGAGGGATGGGCTCACTGCTCCAGCTGGACGCCTGGCCCTGCAACCCGTTAAGCGGGATAATTCACAAGGGCTTTTTAAAATTTTTCTCCTCAGTCAAACTACCTTTATCCAATTGGAATTTTCATCCTCATCTATTTATTATCTAATGCTCTGAATAAAAGCAAGCCTGTGTGTCTCTGCTCTGTGTAAATTAGCCCGGCCCTGATGGCCCTGGCTCATAACAGAAACCAATCCACCAGTAAGTAAAAATGTTATTACATTTGAAACCTCATTCCCCATCACCAGCACTGGATTCCTCTAAGCCGCAGATGTTCACTGTCAGCAAATACTTCCTCTGCAGGACACCAGCTTGGAAGCATTTGATTCTAATAGCATTACATGCGTGTTCGTGCCCCAAATCATATGCACAGTGGCCTGTAGCTTCATGGAGGAAGCTGCTGGCTGCGGCGGCGTTAGACAGCTGCCAGGGCTCGCGGCCGCGCGGGGCCCTGCACAGCAGACTCCTGTCGCCCCGGGCTTATGAATGTGCTGCTCCCTCTGCCTAGAATGCCCTTTCCCCCCACCAGGCCTCACCCCTTCTTTCCCTGTCTCACCACTGCCATCTACTCCTTTCCTTGATTTCCTCCCCCCACCAGAGCTAGGAGTCCTCTCTGTATTTGCACAGCACGGAGGGCTTCCATGTGCTGCAGTATAAGTAATTGTTTATGTGTGTGATTCCTCATGTCCTGGCACCCAGCTCAGTGCCCGCCAGATAGTCGAGCCTAAGACAGGCTCGGGTGTTGGAGTGGACGAATGATGAAGAAGTGCCACCTACTCCGCCTAACTGTGCTGCGCACCGTGCCGAGCCACTCGCACGCATTATTTCCTGTAATCCAGGCAGCAATTCCGAGAGGAGAGTACACTTTCCCCCATTCTACAGGTAAGGAAACTGGCTGAGAGGTTAAGTGACTGCCCTCCACATCTCGCAGAGCCGGGATTTGAACGTGGCCTATCAGATTCCAAAGCCGGGCTTCTTCCCCACCACGCTGCACTGCCTCAGCTCAGTGTCGTCATGGGTCACGGCGGTGGAGCAGCTGACCGGCTGCCTGCTCTGGGAGCGGAAGGTCCCACGCAGGGCACTGAGCTGTGGGACTCCGGGGACTAGGCCTGGGTCCTGGTTCAGCTTCCAAGGCTTTACTGCTGGAGGCGCGGAGCCGCTGGCCCTGTGCGGACAGTGTGCTCTCATGGCCCGTGACACAGACCATACTCAGTTTGTCCTACTTGGTGGGAGGATGGCCTGGAGGCGTCCACAGTAACAGACAGCCACCTGGCCCTGGGCCTTGCACCTCAGAGCTGCCTGCAGCTTGGCCTCACTCAGGGTGTGCCGAGGCCCGGAGCCGACAATCTGGCTCCTCAGCAAGGACGTTAAAACACAATTTCTGACGGACTCCTTAAGCGTTGCAGCTGGTTCGTTCTCTCAGAGGTCCGGGTAAGGTAAGCGCAAGTGCAGGCTGGCTCGTCACAGTCCGGCCATCGGGAGGGAGGGGAGGCTACCTCCCCCCAAAGAATGCACCAAGGGGGTGAAGGAGAGGAGGGTTGGTTTTCAGGTTGCTCCCCCAAGGGCACTCACTCCTGTGGGGTGTCCTGCGGGGATGGAAGCTCTGACGTCAGCCGCCTGCACACCTCGCCAGCCAGCTCTCCAGGTGAGTCATGCTCTGATCGCCCTCCTCCCAGGCACACACCTCCAGATGTTCTGGAAGGCAGCACAGGAGACAGGTGAGAGGAGGGACCCCTTTGTGTCTGGAGATCCCCAGTAGGGAGCCCGCCCTTGCTGCCTGGCTTTTCAGAGGAATAGGTGATTCATTGTGGAAATGGTCCGAACGCTCGAAGGTTTCAAAGACTCAAGACTGGAATTTCTTACTGGAGGAGGCTCTTGTTTCCTTAAAACACTTCTCTTTTTCCACCTTCTCTTTTTCTGCCTCCTACATCTGACAACCAGAACTAGTGTGGGATGATGGTTCAGGCTTCAGCCTGGGCTGTCTGGGTTATTCAAATTTCCTTTTCTCTCTTCCCTGTTAGAAGATTAATCCACACCTGGAGGTCTTTCTGGCACCACCAGCATCATCCTCACAGAGTCCTCTACTGAGAATCCCGCCCACGTCACGCATGCGGAAGGCTTGGCCTCGGAAGGACCGCTGCTCCTTCCTACTTGCTGGCCCCAGCTGACCAGATCAAGGGTGAGGCCCGGCTTCGGGCCAGCGAAACCCTGACTTGGCTGATGTGAGAGAGAAAATAAATGAGCTGGGTCAGTCAGAGTACCTTGCAAGGGAATTTAAATTAAGAGCCCCGGACTGTGGCAGCAGAGCTGGCAGTGGTGGCTGAAGCTAGGAGTTCGTGATGTGGAGCTGAGCAGCCACAGCCGGCCACGTCTAGGCTGTGGTTGTGAGGGGCCACCCGCGCACATGGCCGCAGGAAGACAGGTTTGACAACTGGGTGACTTTTTCCTACAAGACTGCATCCTGTCTGAAGTCCCACGCTCTAAGAATCAAATTTACCCTTTCATATCTTTCTTCTAATCTAAAAATATTTAAACTGCTGTCCCCCAGGGCAACGCCTGCGTTCTTCTGAGGCCCGTGGCGATCTCTGGGTCTTGCCAGCAGGCTCCTCTCTTCTCCTGTATTCCCCCAGCTTGTGAAGTGAATGCTTTTTGGCGTCATGGAGGCAACTCCGAAAATCTGCTGGTAATTACCCTCTCACTCGAGATTCGCTGCCAGGCTTGTATTCCTGGTATACCTGTGGGTACACAAGACAGAGGCCTGGGTGCCTAGGCAGTGAGGCCAGTGAGGGGAATGTATTCCACGCTGTGAGAGTACTGTGGCCCTTCCACTGAGCGGCCCCCAAACAACAGCCACCACAGACCTGAAGGGTGGCTTCTGGGGAGGTGAAGGCATGTAGAGGGAACAATGGGAATCTAGGGGTCTAGCATTCAAAGAGAGTTAGGAAAAGAGGGGTGAGCCAACTCTAAGAGTAAAAATTTTTTTGAAACAAGTTTTTAAAAATCTTTTTTTTTGGGGGTGTGTGGAAACATTTAATTTTTAAAAATCTCCAAGAGTAAACTTAACATTCAAAACTGTGATTTCTGGGTTTCAGAATGATTGCAAAGAACAAATGCAAACACAAAATCTTCACCTTCTGTGTCTTAAGTGAGGAGACCCATTAGCATTCATTAAAGGATATTGTATAGCCTTGTGTTTTATTCAACTTTGTAACTATGTGAGCAACTTTGGGGCAAAAAAAGCCAATGAACACTGTCACAAAGGGAGCTCCTTTGTGTGTTTGGAGAGGCAATTGTTTCACTGCTTCCAGGGAGGAGAATGCACGTGTGTTGGATGGTTAAGCTGTCGAAGTAGTTCAGATCTCGCTTCCGCTGTGCAGTTATTATCTCTGCAGAGATCTAAGGAGAGACCCCCTCAGGAGTTTGTGTTTGGTTTGATTTTTTTTCTCTATGTTGGAGAGGGTTACTGAGTTCTCAGAAAATGGAAATTAGCCCTGTTCAGAGATTCTCAAGAAGCTTCCTTTAAAATATAAGAGGACTTAGGGGTTTTTCCTGCTTTACCAATTTTTATTCTATACCAGGGATGACCAGCTGCATTAGTGGAATTGCTGTCTGGGCACCCGGGATAGGGAGGCTTGGCACCTGCCCAAGGGCGTGTTACGGCTTCGGCTGCGGCGAGGGCCGTGGGGGTCTGGGGATTATTTCACATACACAGTACAATATACTATAGCAGTAATTAGAAAACCGATCTGCCTTAAATTAGCTGTTTCTAGAGGACAAGTTGGCAGCATGTATCGAAAGCTCTGTATTGTGTTTCTTTTACCCAACAATTCCACTTTCAGAGATTTATGCCAAGGAAATAACAAAGGACATGGGAGAATCTTCTTCTCAGCTTTGTTCTCGCCACCCCCAATCCATTATCCACTCCATAGCCAGAGGGACCTTCTAAAACACTACTTTCCAATATTCTGAGGATAAGGTTAAAATTTTTGTCTTAATTCACAGTGTGGCCTCCACTCCATTTTGTTCTCCAGCCACACTGGTTGTATCAACTCCTGAGTATAAAGGGCCTTTCTCTCGCACCCCAGGGCCTTTGCACATGCTGTTCTCTCTGCCTGGAGCACTCTTCTTGTCGCTCTTCTTGACAATTCCTTCTCATCCTTCCAGTACTTTGAGTGACTATCACTTTCTTACAGGGACTTTCCTGTCTCCTCAAATCAGTTAACACACTAATGATCATTCTCATACCCCCTGGCACATTCGACCCTCCTATAAAACATGTAACTATTTATGTAATAATACCTTCCTCACTCGACAAAGTGAACCCCAAGGACAGGGTCCAGACCAGTCTGTCTTGTTAGATTTCATGTTTAATTGGGTGAATCAATAAAGCATTTGGATCCTTTGGGCATGGTGCTGTCATTTCAAATGAAGTAATTTAGAACCAGGTTGGGTTATCTTGGGGAAGGGCTAGCAACCTATGGAGAAAGGCTTTCCACGAAGAATGTTAAAAGGTGAGCAAAACCTTCACTGACCTTGAGGGAGAACCCTGAGTTTCATACACTAAAGAAGCTGAAATAAGTAGGAATCAGATATTTTAGAAGATGCAAAAAATAAATGTGTCTGACCTTGTCTTCAGAGCATTCCTGGCCTCTGGGACATACTTGTATGCAGCTGTCATTTCCTATTTATAAATTAGCCGGGAGGGGTTGTGGGTAGGCAGGTGGACTGAAGGACAATGGTGAGTCTACATAGGGTTGAGAGAGAAGAAAGAACGAAAAAAAAAAGTGTCCATTATTCAGTATTTTGTAAGCCCGTTTAACAAATAGTTTTGGTGACTTACCAAGGTGCCAAGTACTGCGCTGGAAACTTTCGGAGATGGAGGGGCAGGTACTAGGGAGACAAAGGGTTGAAAGCTCAAGGTCTGTAGAAACACAGAGGAGGAAACAATAACTTGCCAAAGCCGGGCGCGAGGAGGTATCGCCAAGAGGGTGATTTTGAGCTAGGCTTTTAGAAAGATTAGAATTTTCCAGTCAAAAAAGAGGGTGGGCAAAGGGGAATAACATGAACTTGAAAAATCCCAGCGTTAGGGCAATAGTGAGAAAGCAGAGTGCCGTGGGCCGCGGGAACCCGGGCTGGAAAGCGGTGGTGATAATAATAGTAAGTCTGTGTTTAGCAGACCCCTCTTGTGTGCCAGACACTGCTTAGTGGGCTACCCCCATCAGCTCAGCTTGGCGGCGGCAGAGCCAGGGTTTTGGGCCAAGACAGCCTGAACTCCAGAGCCCACGCTTGTAAGCACAGGGCTACTCCACAGGGTCGAGGAGACTGAATGCCATGCCGCCCCTGAGATGGATGAGGGTTTGGGGGAGACTCTCAGTCGGAAATGACCCGCTCAGATGGTGCTTCGGATGGTCTGTTCTGATGTGCGAGATGTTGTAAGAGGCAGAAACCAGGATACTGCCCCCCCACCAGGGCATGTGGAGCGTCCTGAACAAGCAAAATTCACGAGTGAGTCAATGAAATGCTAGAACTGTTGCCGGGATGGAAACAATGGTGAGTTCAGTTCTAGAAGAGTTTAGAGACAGCAGAGCTAACCAGGTTGAACAAATGCATCTATTTTAACTTGAGAGAAGGTCGAGTTGATGTGTCCAAATCCAGATTGTCTGCCTCTTTGCAGTGAAATGATCCGGTTTTTATCTCCTGATAGCCTGCTTTGTGTCCCCTTAAAACCCATGAATGTGCGAGCCTCGGAGTGTGACCTTATTTGGGACTAGAGTCTTACAGATGTACTCAGTTAAGATGAGGTCATTCTGGAGTCCAGTGGACCATAAAGGCAATATGACTAGTGTCCTTGTAATAAGAGGAAAATGAACACAGACACACGCACAGGGGACACAGAAATGTGGGGAGAGGGCCCTGTGAAGTTAGCGGCAGAGGCATCTACAAGCTAAGGAACGCCGAGGGTTGCCGACAACCACAGAGACAGAGAGAGGTGAGGAAGGCTTCTTCCCTATGGGCTGCAGTGGGAGTGTGGAACTAACTGCCTACCAACGCCTGGATTTAGGACTTTCAGCCCCCAGAACTGTGAGAGAATACATTTCTATTATCTTAAGCCACCCAATTTGTGGTGATTTTTATGGCAGCCTTAAGAACCTCGTATACGAGGGAAACTAAGAAATCAGAAGCCGAGGTCCTCCCACTTTCGGGATTTTATGGCTGGAGTCCTCAGCCACATGTTCGAGGTTAACCAGACTAAAGATGGTCCCTGGACTCTGGATTTCAAGACCCCCTTCCACCACTCACTCACTGGGTGACCTTAGGCAAGTTACTCAATTGCCATGTGCCTTGGATCACTCACCTGTAAGATGTGGTTAATACTAGTCCCTATTGCATAGGGTTGTTTTGAAGATAAATTGAGTTAATAGACATTAGCATTTAGAGCAGTGGTTGCTGTTACCACTGTCATCACTGAAGGCATCATTCATTTGAGTTTGAGGTTGGGAACAAGATGCCCTAGCCCTTCACTGCTCATCCCCCTGCTCTGACTGCGCGAGCCACACCTCTGTGCCCTGCGTGCTCAGTACCTAACTCCTGCGTTGCCCTGCACATGACCTTGGTGATGAGGGCTTTCAGCGCGGGGGGGACGGGGGGGGGCATTTGAGCACAGATAAACTGGGCCTCGGGCTGATTAAATACTTGTGTGCAACTCAGATTCGGGTCTGTATGCACCACGGCAGGGCTCTGCTGTCTGAGAGCCATCTGTGATTTTGATGGTGTGGTGTCCCAAGGGCCTGCGCGCGAGGCCTATTGTCAGGTTGTTTGCTTCAGAAAAGGCGGTGCAAGTTGCCAAGCAATGCAGCAGAGGCTGCAGCTGTCGGGTCCCAGGGATCACACCTCCTTGATCCCACAAAGCCCATTTCAAATGCAAGGGTCTGGGAAGGGCTCCAAAAGCATCATTTGGAGCCTCTCCTTCCCAGCCTGGCTTATCCCTCAGGTCACAGGACGGCAACTGCTGAGCACACCAACGCTGAGTTTCAAGAGGGCAGCAGAAATGAGTTGAGAAGTCATTGAAGTGTTCTCTGGGCCTCGCACCCTCTTTGCCTGCCCTGGTTGCCGAGGGCTCTTGGCTTCTGATTCCAGGCTCTTCCAGGTCTAGGGAGGCAATCATCCCTTTGGGGCTTTAGAGTTCTCATGGAATATAAACACAAAGAATCGAGCCAAGCAGGGCTCCACATGTTGCCTTTATTTCCAAAAGTAAGGGCCCCCCTGCATACTGTGTAGGTTTGAGATAAAAAAATGGGGATTTTTACCTTTTCCCTCACCTTAAAATACCTTTTCCCTCACCTATCCACTAAGTGGATAGACAAACAAGGCATCCCTAACATTGGATTTGTGGAGCCCGATCTCACTACTCCTCAGCTCATCCTATGAGGCAGCACCTCAGCCCTGCTCATCTCCACGTGGAGGCCTTCCGGCCGGGGCTCCCACTCCTGGCCTTGCTGTGGGGCCCATTCGTACGGCGTTAGCTTCTTTTTAGTTTGCACTCTGTTGAACTGTGTCAGTGTGAGAACTTGAAGCACCAGGAAGCAGATTTTCCTGTCCCAAGCTGGGTGTGTGACCCTAAGCAAGTCCCCTAACAGATTGGACCCAGTCTTCTGTAAATAAGCATAATCTTCTCCGCTCTGCCAGCCTCACATGGTAGTTATGGGAATTCAATCACAAAATGAGGCCAAGACATTTTGTAAAGCTCTTCTCCAAACCATTAGCCGTGTTGTTAGTACATTCATAGAATTAAAATAATACACAACTTGGTCATGGCTCAGGATTAAAAAAAAAAAGCTTTATTGACATATACTGTAGGTACCATACAATTTACCCTTTTAAAGTTATAATTCAGTGAGGTTTAGTATGTTTACAGAGCTGTATAACCATCACCACAATCAGGTTTTGAATATTTTCATCTCTCTGAAAAGATACCACATACTCTAACTTCCGCATCCCTAGGAAACCACTGATCAGTCTGCTTTCTGTCTGTGTATCTTTGCTTATTCTGCACATTTCACACAAATGCAACCATACAATATGGGACCTTTTGTGTCTGGCTTCTTTGGCTTAGCACAATGTTTTCAAGATTCATCCACACTGTGGCATGCATCGTACTTCATTCCGTTTTATTACCCAAGAATATTCCATGGTATGAATATGCCACATTCTGTTTATCCACTCATCATTCGTTGGAAATTTGAGTTGTGTCCGTCTTTCGGCTCTTATGAATAATGTTGCTATGAACATTCACTGATCTACAAGTGTTGGCGTGGACATATGTTTTTATTTCTCTTGAGGGTATACCTGAGAGTGAAAATGCTGGGTCATGTTTTAACATCGTGGCTCGGGAATTTGCTGCCTTAGAAATAGAAAAGAGACGTTTTTGTGAATGGCAGACATGTATGCGTGCATTTGTGTGTGTGTCTGTGTTCTACACAGATGTGTGCAGTCGCAGTGCTGCTGAGGTAGGAGTCACCTTTGAACACCGATTTGCATTCAAAATGATTCTGGGCCAATCGATCCCTGAAATTCCTGCCCGTCTGCTCCTTAGCCTGACTGCTGTCTCTGTGGGGCAAGAATCCTCCAATCGTTACTCCATCAATTAGAGGACTTTGACAAAAATCAACAAGAATCAATTAGTTATATGACGTTTACAATAAAGGGTATTGTAAATGTTATTATTAGTTGTCACTAGTATGTTATTAGTTGTCACTTGTATGTTATGCACCTTGTAGATCCACAAGATTTATTGTCGATGTATGGACATGCACATGTGCACACATTTTTGTCCCCGAAGAGCTGTTGTTAATTAAACAAGTACCAGCGTACGCAGCCAGTATCTGAGGAGAGGCTTTGGCAGAGGGCGGGGGCATAGAGGGAAGGTGTGTTTTTAAACTTCCAGGAGAAGGCCAGGTAATGAATTGCCAATTATAGGCTGTAATCCTTTCAGACCCATGTGTACCCTGCCCCACCGTAGCAATCCCTGACACCCATTTTAGGGCTTGCTTATTCTGGACTTGAATTGGCCCCAATAACTCTGTAGCGTGCTCCCTCTTAAGAGAGCTCCAGGTAAGTCTCCTCCTGCTTATGCTCTGGCCTAAGGCCTGGAGAGGAAAGGCCTGATTCGCTGCCCTGGAACCCACGGCCCACATCCCGCAAGGCATCCATGCCAAACACACATCAGGGTGGCCCCAGGATGCTTCTCCGTTGGTAAACTTGGCCCTTTGGGGAAGAGTAATCCCTGGACAGACATCCAAAGGAGACTAGAGTTTTCACACTTTGTGGCACAGGATTTCCTTGAGTCACCTTTTATAACAGGAGCAGATGCTAAAAGCCCACTGACGTCACTGGAATCAGCTGCTTGTCGGGTCTGGAGTAGGTGCCTCCTGACCTGAGGGATGTTAGTTCCCAGCTGATAACGGTCTCTGATACTACTCTTAGCATCTTCTTCCCAAGCCATTTTCCTAGGGTTGATTCAGCACTGCGTGGTCTGGTGGGGTTTGTTTTGTCTGATTGTTTGTTTTGTTTTTTGGTTTTGGTAAGGAAGGGCTGAGATCGCCATTCACCTATTTATTTTTCCTTTAAACAAGTGTGTTCATGGAGGGACTCTGGTATAATGATATTTCTGCCTGGCCTAGCCCGGGCCCCTCCCAGTTAGGTGCGCTCTTCTCTGTCCTTGCCCTGCCTGCCTCTCAGGTGCACCTGACAGTCAGCCACCTCCCGAACACAGAGGGAGCTGAGGCCTTTGGCCTGGAAGACCACAGGAGACCAGAGTGTTGAGCAAAGTACGAGTGGGGACAGGAAGCCACCTGTAGTCCCTCCGATCCGAGGCTTGACAGTGAATGCTCCTTCTGCCTCCAGCCTCCCAGAACTCTCACAGTGGTGTCTGAGGTCATCATACCCCTGGAAGAATAAAGTCCTCTTGGGACTGGGGTCGCTTCCTAGTCCACGTCCGCAAGGGCTGCGCGTTGCAGGTGGACCCAGTGTCAAAAGTCTAACCTGCAGAGAAAGTGGTCTCACAGAGACGGTTTTGAGAGGGAGAGCCCTGCCACTAAAAGTATAAAGATTTCTGGAGAACAAGTAAGTTTCACCTAACGATTAGCGACCTTTTAAAAATTGGCATGGTTCCTTTGTCACGGGGGTAAATAAGTCAGGTGTGCACATCATGTCATCAGATTGATGTTACTGCACCGGGGGGCTGAGAGCATTCCTCACTGGACAGTGTGTTAAAACCCTAATTCATATATTTTGGATTGCTTCTGGGGATAACAATTTATTTTTTATTGGCAAGAGGATGGGTGGTATTTTCCAAAAGTGATGAGAACTGAGCATGTGAGATCAACTGGAAAATACCTGTGACATTTGGATCCAGACGAAGCAACCCCTGACCAGTGTTGCTTCTGTACAGTTCACGTGGGAGGAGGCATCTCCCAGGCACAGGGGGAAAGGCCCAGAAAGTACGAGGTGCTCATAGGTTATAACTATGATTGGTTTGTTACAGTTGAGTTATAGTGACTTGGACTCTGGTCCTGTTTCCTATGCACAGTTTCCAGCCACTGAATCGCCTCTTTCTCTGGCTAATTTGCTTTCCCAGTGTCACTGGGGAGACTTGTAGCTTTCTAGGATGCTGGAAACTAGGACAGACCCATTTCCCCTGGAGGCTCATCTCTAAACAGGGTAGGCAACACTCACCGTGCCCCAGAAGTGAAATGTAAGGCTGGCTTACCTTAACCTTTCTCCCGGCCCTTCACACCAATGCCATTCAAACCTTGTCCAAATATTTGCAGGCACACACCAATCCTGAACAAATAATTGCCCACAGAGTTAAATTGTTTGTAGAGTATAATATTCTGTGCTGCTAGCTTCTCTTACAGATTTTACGATTTTTAAGTGCAACCAGCCGCAAGCGCGTTTGGGAGGGTGCCCGCAGCAGGGAAGGAGAGTGAGCGTGTGCAGAACTTTTGGTCTGTTCCAGCCCCACCCTCACCCTCTCCACCCAGCACCTGACGTGATTATTCCCTGCTAAAAATAGGATTGTTATCACAGCCCTTTGGCAGGTGGAAGCTTTGTGGAAAGAGATGGTCTTTGCCCCCTTTCCTGCTTCGTTCCAGATGGATAACGGGTGCGTGCGGGGTGGGCTGGGGAGGTGGGAGCCGCACACCGCCTGCCCTTAAGGTAGAGGCAAGGGCTTCCCTAGTTCTCCCACTCCCATGATCTTCTCAAACTGCAGCGTTAAAAACAGTACTCGTGTGTTAAATAAAAAGTTCTTAGAAAACTGCTGAATTTTCCTCTTTGCCATACTTACGATTATACTTAGGGAAAAAAAAAGAGGATTAGAGAATATTAGATGTAAATGTGAGAAGAATAAATTCCTAAATATTTATTTAGCGCGTACTCGGTACACAGCAAGAAATGCTTCGTACTAGCTCTGACTGCTGGAACCACCTCATAGTGAGGTATTTTTGGTGTCATTGAGGAGTTTACAGTTGAGTCTAGGAGAGTCAAGGTATAAACGTAAAAGTGACAGTAATGTAGGTAGTATGCAGAAACAGCTATCTAGCATATGTAAGATTTTCTTTTATTTCTTCTGGAATAACTCTCTTAGGGAAGTAGCTGGAACAGTTATGCATAGAGAGCCAACTCACCCAATAGTCCCTATTCTGGGAAGAATGACTAAGTGGGAGGCAGTGGGGGGAGTTGGGTAAGGAAGCGAGATACAGGGTGGTCGGATTTTCCGGGAAGCAAAAAGGTGAGCCTTAAAAGGACAACTCTACCCCTCTACTCCATCCCCGCATGGCAGTGAAGAAAGTCTTCACTGGGAACACCTGGAAGGGAGCACTGTAGAGAGTTACTGGGGAGATTTTGCCCCAGCACATTGTCATTTCTCTTGACTACACCACCAGGGACTTGATGACATGCCTGTGCCGGAGGGGATGTGTCTGTGCCTGAGGTGTTGTCAGACCCTTAGGCTCAAAGTAGGGGAAACTGCTGTAACTAACAAATAAATGCCACAGCAACTCATGCAAAAGTCCAAAGTCCCACCCTTCTATGTAGTCATTCAGGAGCCTAGGACATTCAGGGACTCTGCAAATTCAGGGAAATTGCCCGACTCTGCAAGGGTGGGAGCCTTAGCCTGGGTTTTTTCCGTAGAAAGCAGAGGCTGAGACAAGGGCTTGGTGCGGGGGCTTTATTTGGGGACATAATTTTGGGATACGAGAGACCATGAGAAAGTTGCAGAGAAAACTGAGATAGGGATTAGGGTGAAGCCAGTGCCAGGGACGGCTGCCAAGCTGGTCCTTACTGTGGGAAACGAGGTGCCACTCCAGTGGGACATTTGGAGGCGCTGTGCGTGTCTCCGAGAGCAGGTATAACGCAGTATTGTAAACGGGTGGCTTAAGCAGCAGAAACATGTTGTCTCACATTTCTGGAGGCTGGCAATCTGAGATCGAGATGTTGACAGGGTCGGTTTTTCTGAAGGCTGCGAGCAAGAATCGGTTCTAGGCCTCTCTCTCAGCTTCCAGTGCTTTACCGGCCATCTTTAATGTCCCTCGGCTTGTGGAAGCGTCACCCGGCCTCTGCCTTTATGTTCACGTGGTGTCCTCTGTGTCTGTGTGTCTGCCTCTGTGGCTGAATCTTCTTATTTTGAGGACACCAGTCATGTTGGTTAGGGCTCACTCTAATGACTTTATCTTAACATGATTATCTGCAAAGGTCGTTTTGAAATAAAGTTACATTCATAGGTACTAGAGGGTAGGACTTCACCACCTCTTTGGAGAACACAATTTAACACATATTATGTCTTAATAAGACTTAGTTATAAAAAGACTTAACTGTCTGCCCAAGGGGCCAAAGAGGGAAGAATTGACTCCTAACTTCCATTGTCAATGCCCCATGGAATTGTCCACTGATGGTCACTGGTGCCAATTCAACGCCAACAGAAATCCCTAATTTGAAGTGTGGTGAAGAAGGACATTTTATTCAGTGCATAACAGCTCCATGGTGATACAGCACCACTGTGCAAACAGCTCTGGCGCCGGCCCCTCTCTGGCTAGACAGCTCTGTTCCCCGCAGGTCTGCTTTGCACTGGGCCTGCTCTGGGTCACTCTGCTCTGGCAAGACATCGGGGCTCAGTAAGAAGGGAAACGACACCCTCTGAGCCTTACGGGAGCTGGCTTATATGGACAGAAATCCTCACTCCTGGTCCCTGATTGGCCCATCCTCATGGAAATAAGGCTCCAAGTCCTTGAAGTTTGATTGACCCAAAAGACACTGTCCTGATTGGTCAGGATAGAGCTGCTCTGATTGGCTGGAGCTCTGTAGCTCTAATTCAATGAGGAAAGCCTCAGTACTATTGGTAGAAATAAAATTCCAAGACCTCCTTTACAAGGGCCGGCCTCGGCTGGCAGAAGCACAGTGTAGGCAGGCAGTTCGGTGCAGAGGCCGGCAGTCCAGCGCCGGCTTCTCTGTGAAGTGCGGTTTGTGTGAGAGTCTCCTGTGCAGACGGGGCCACTAGGCTCTGTTTATAAAAATTTTCGCCCAGTTAGCCACCAGGAACCTTTCTTTTCTTCCTCAGCGTTCACAGGGTGTAAACGCTTCTGTTCTTCCAGGTTATACTTGTGTGAGTGCCCCGTGGGTCCTGTTGACATCACACACAGCAGCCGCAGACCCTCTCCAGCACAGAAAGTAAGAGACATGTCGAGCAGCTGTCACGGTGCAGCTGTGGGAAACTTCCAGAGCAAAAGCTGGGCTTAGAGGATGTGAGGAGAGGCCAGGAGGTATCTGACATGGTGGGGTGGAGATGATTCTGCCATCCCCTGCTCAGACGGTGGGGCTGTTCCTGCTTGTCTTGCCTCCCTTCCTAGACTGGGACTCACAAGGACAAGTCCACGCTGGTCTTTTTCTCCGCTGTGTCGCTTTGGCACAGCAGAATGCCTGGTATATTAAAGCAATTAATTTTTACGGAATAAAGGGATGTGGACATTTGCGTTTAGCCTAATATCTCTACTGTGGCTGGATGCTTGGAGGCTTGAGGTAGCTACAGTAGCTGCTTAAGTGAACTGGGGAAATAGGGTTCTCTCTCCTCCCTCTTCCACATGCAGCTGAGCCAGGGGGAATTTCACAAAACATCATCTGCCTCTTCCTCTTCCCACCCCACTGCCCCCACCCCCAACTTCTGAGATAGAATCAATGGAGATAGAGCAAGGCATTTAATTAAAAAAAATTGTTGTTATCTCAGCTTTCTTGTGGTGAAACCACCTTATAATGCATCTTTTAGGTCCTTTAATGACCCAGTCCCTTTGGACGGCACCCAGAGTGGAACCTCAGTAGAACAAATAGTGATATAACAAGGCTACTACGTATTACTGCTATTGTTGTCTTCTTTATTTCAGCATGGGCTTGCAGAGGGAGACGAGAGATCATGTGTCAAATGCTCATTTAGAAGTAATTTCTAAGCATCTGTCTGCACAGAGCACCACAGTAGGCACTGCGTGTACACAGTGTATTCATTTGGGATCCTAACAAGGTCATGCCGAAGCACTTACCCAATCGACTCAGACTCCGTGGATGGGGACGCTGTGACCTGCCACTGGGAGTCAAGAAAAACAGAAGAAAACCTATTTTGTTTTGACCTTAAAGCACTTGTCAGGCTTCTGCACCTGCAACCTGGGCTAGACGCAGGCTCCCTGGGGCTTGTGTCCCTATCCCCTGCCTCCACAGGCATGTCACTGGTGCCTCTCTACCCTCTGGTTGTCTCGGTGATAATCTATGTAGCCCGGGGCTGAATGGCCTGCTCCAGGACTTGTGAAGAACTGGCTGGCCGTGGGCCACCTCTTCTCCTCCTCACGACTTAGAAATCAGGGGACATTTACGTAAAAGCATCATACGGAGGTTGCAATGGGACAAATAAGGTCTCATGCCTCTTCCCCTCTCCTCTGTCAGGTGGCCCATGATTTGCAGGGCATCTGTGGGTTGAGTGGGGGGATGGCTGGGTATTATTGGAACAGTCCCCAGGTCCTCCTCTGCCCCTTAGATGTTTAGGGACCAGGGAGCAACAGTCACCAAAACGTGAAGGGAAGACTCATTTGTGAATCAGCAAGGAGTTGCGAGGGTGTGGTGGACAAGGGGGTGTGGTGGCAAGTGCAGCGTCACTGGACAGGGCCCCTCTCTGACACCTGCCCCCACCCTGATAAACATCTGAGGAAAAGTGGAGTGAGGTCTTTGGACATAAGGAGAGTAGCCCTTTAGGGCCAGTTCTTCCCGCTACTCAATGCAGAAGAAGAACCAGAAGCCTCATCAGAGGTTCGCAGAAGGCATGTTGTAGTGGTTCCGCTCTTGGGTTTGGGGACAGATAGACCTGACTGAATCCCCAATCTGCCCCATTAGCTGTGAGCCTTGTCCAAGTGACTGAACCACACCAAGCCCCTGTTCCCTTCCGGGTAAAATGGGAATAATAGTAGAACCGCCCTCAGAAAGTTGTCATGAGAATTACCTTTAAAGCTGCTTGTCACAAGACCTGAGAATAAATTGAGATTTTAATAATCTGTTATTATTAATACTATCTATTACATGAGGGGTTCTACTCATGGGCTTCTCTCTCCCTTGGCCCTCCTTATCACCTCGCCGTCATTATTAGCTAAGGAGAAGAGAGTGCTGTTTCAGCACAGGCCTGAAAGCAGGTGACCTGGCCAGCCACGCTGAGAAGGAGATGTCACATTGAGCAGAGAGGCCCTGGTGTGCTCCCGTGAGGAGCTGTGAAGGCCTCTCAGTAGCTGTCCCTAAGGGACTTCAGACAGAATTCTGCTCCCTTCCTTCTCAGACTCCTACCTACCAGGCTCAGACCCAGCCTGGTAACCATTGCTGTCCTGGAAGTCTCCGTTGGTTGCTGCTAATTTGGACAGTGTCCTGACCTGATTGTCCTTGTGGTTTGGGTGACTTCTGACAGGTAGGGTGGACCCAGGGCAGTTCCTGAAAGGCCAGGACCTACTTATATTGACACTGGGACTTGATTAGCCAGTGGCTCCTGAAATCAGTAATGAGAAGACCTTAAAAAACAAATAGGTTTGCAAATCTTTGGGGAAGTTGCACAGTGAATAAATTCCCTGTCCATGATATTTGCTTTGGGAAAATCCCAGAGACCAAAAGGTTCACCCATATGTGTGCCCCTTTCTTGCCCAGTCAATGGCTGAACTGTATTTCCCAACCTCTATTAGGTAGGTGAGTGGGTTGGTGAGGGCGGGGGTGGGGGCACGTAACTGAGTTCAAGCCAATGGGATGTGAGTGGAAATGATGTGGTCCACGAACACTTACCTCTTATAATCCTCTCTCCCCCTGTTCACCAGGGGACGGGAGAAGAATTTGAGGAGCTCAAGGAGGACATAATCACAGGAGGGAAGGCGTCTGGGTCCCTGCATGACTGTATGGTCCCTGTTTCATGAAATGATGTAAGGAAGAAACAAACCAGCATTGTATTATGTCATTACATGATCTGAGATCTGAGGATTATCGTTATAGCACCTAGCTTCATCTACCAAGTACAGTTTATTTAAGATCATACTTTTCTCACATGCTATAAGATGGATGTCCTAATTCTTGGCAGAGTGTGCAGTGAGCGTGATGGCATCTTGTATTTGAAAGTGGACTCTTTTTCACTTTGGCCAAGGCTACTGATGGTTGTTTGTTTGGTTGTAATAAAGCTTTACATATCATCCATTTAAAAGATTTCCCCACCCATCCCCTCTATTTTTCACTCCCCCTCCCTTGCCCTACCACCATCAAAATGTGTTGTGTTTGTGTGTCAAAGAAAAACCTGCAGAATCTGAGACTTTTAAGCTGTGGGAATTTTTTTTTTTAATTTTAAAATTAAAACTGAGGATTATGTAACCCTAGAAAAATAGTTCTCTTTTGAATTTATATTTTCAGTTTCTTTTTGACAAACATACACCTATACATCCGGTTATTTTATAAGATTGCTAGCTAGAATTTATTGAGAGATTATTGCATGAGAGGCACTTTTAAATATTTCTAATTCTCAGAGTAGCCCTATAGAATGAGTATGAGCCTTCTCATTTTTTAAATGGAAACTGAGATTCAAAGAGATTAAATAATTAGTCTAAGATGGCACAGTAGCGATGGGGTTCAAAGCCATACCTGCTCCGACCCCGATCTTGCCTGTTGTATTATACTAACCTATAGTATATTTTCTCTGTTCTGGGGATCATAATTTTGGTGGCCTCTGGCTATAGGCCTTGACCCTGGAGATGGTGACCCTCCCTTCTAAAGACTTGCCTAATAAAAATGGAGACGGCCCTCCAGGCCGGCAGGCTCTTTATATTATCTTGTTGTGAGACCTCAAATCAGACCCAAAGGCCTTTGCACCCATCGGTCTCATCTGTGCCGTATCTACCCTCGGCGTCCTTGAGCTCCTGTGTCTTTCCTTGTCAGAACCCGGCCCTGAGAGGAGCCTTGTCTGGCAAGGGCAGCGGGACCCTGGGGATGGGACAATGAAGGGCTCCTTTAGGCCAGCAGTGATTACGTGGAGGGAGACAATAGAAAAATGGCTAAAGGGTGGACCAGACAAGATGTGTTGGTCGCTGTTTGGGTGAGATGGGTGAGGGGAAAGGAGGAGTCAAGGGTGTTCTCAGGCTTTTGGGCTGGCAGGTAGGCAACCTGTGTCGGGAAGGACCAGCCTTAAGGAACAGTAACGAAGGGAGCACATGCACCACCCTCTCTTGAGATGTTATATGACTTCATGGGGGCTCTTCTGAACTGCATCATTGGGAGACAGTTTATAATAGCCCTCAGGACTCTTCACTGAATTCTAACTAATTATAATGTAAAACTAAAGGACGGTTTGGTTCATTTCCCCATCACACAGTGTGTTTTATGAAGCTCATTTTTGGCAATGTGTAACTTTGCTGAATTCCATGGGTGTTTTCCTTCTGCGAATATTATTTCTGTACATATTTATATTTATTTTTTATCACATTTATACAAGGCATTCTCTAAAATAGTTTTTGAAAAAGGGAACTTAGAGACAGAATTTGAAATGAAATGGAGATGAATTTATTTTAGCTTTTGCTCTTGATATAATGGGATTAACTAATTTTTCTTGGGCGCTGATCGTTTAAGCTGGTGGTTTCCAGATACAGCCGCTCACTGAGATTACCTGAGGCGCCTTCAACAGCCTCGGCCTCTTGCCGCGGCCCCGTCCGCCAGGAGGCTCAGCGTCACAGGGCTGGGGCGGCTGCGTTTTAAGATCATCAGAACATTTTGATGAACACTCGGGTGTGGGAATCATCCATCTGACTCACATTTTCCAGATTTAGAGCCCAGCTTTGGTTCCATTGGCATTGTATTTTCCTTGAAGAGAAGATAGGCACGTCAGGATAGAAGTAAGTAACGTTTTAACAACAACAAGTAACATGAAGTTTCTGACTACTTGCTATTGCCAGACACTGGGATGGGGGCTTATTAAGAATTATTTTATTTAACTTAGTATAGTCCTTATTGTGTGAGTCATGGAACATCCTCATGTTCTAAGGTCACGGAGAATGAAGCTATAAGAGGTTGAAGAAATTACTTGAGTAACTAGTTAAAGTGAGGAACCCAGTGCGGACCCAGGTGGAAGGAAGTCTACCTCCTGAGCCACTGTCCTCACTTGCCAGTTTATGAGATCAGTGTTGCTTCCAGAATTTCTCAGCTACTTTTTGCCTTGTGGAGATAAGACTTCTTCCATTGTTATTAATGGGAGGGCGATAAGTCAAAGCTGACACATCCCACAAATGCTGAGCACTTTAGTGAAGAAAAATCATGTTATTTCTCTGCCAAAAGAACTAGAGAGAAGGCCCCTTTTGGGAAAACAACCAAACAAAAAGAGAGAAGACTACCAAAACAAACAACTGTGCTTTCTTAAATATTTGAACTAGTTATAATCTTTTGGTCTTGTCTTTTTTTGAAGAGTCAGGATTGATTTATGTGTATTACTTAGGAATATCATCTTCTATTGCAGTTAATGTATCCTGTTAACTCCACCCATACCATGCTGCTTCTGTTTGTGCTGTCATAAGTCACTGAGAGACTGTTAATAGTAACACTGGCTTAATCACTCTGATGCCTCTCCTTGCTAATGGGAGTTATAAAAATAGATGGCAGTTAGAAGAAATGTGTGTTCTGAAACCCACTAGGCTTGAAGGGAGCCGAAGCAGGGGCCTGGAAAGGGAGCCATAAACGCCTTTGGGGCAGCAAGAACAACGATCACCAGGCTTTTGCATGGCCTGCCGTTACTCATTGGAGAGCCCAGGGAGGGAGACGTTCTGGCCTCCACCTTCAGGCACAGACACCTGGGCAGCTTCCTAGTCCAGAACTTTCTGCTCCCATCCCGGCCTCCCTCTGGGTCCAGATGGACATGGGCCTGGCGTTGGCCCATTTACGTGTATTTCTTGCGGCCCACTGACAATGCTTCCCAAGACCTTTGGAGTCCTGTGAGTTTCTCATGTGCTTGATTTGAAGTAAGGTAGGCTGAGATTCGCGAGCAGCTACAGGCCGCAGAAATACACTTCAGTCGTGGCTAAAAAGGGAGCAGAGACACTGAACGGTCCTTAGGCTCCTCGGAAGGGAGTTTTGCCATGAATTCTCAGCCTTTCCAATCTCACCGAGCCATTGATATTTTTCTTCATTTCCTAACTTAATGCGCACGCAACGATTATTGCTTTGTAATATTCAGTTTTCTTGACCTTGCAGCTGAATTAAATGAAGACCAGTGGGAGCTGGAAGGGAGGGAAGGGGAAGCATCTCCTCTCCTTAGGATCTACCTCTTGGCCCAGTTTCCTGTATTTAATGAGCACAGTGGTGAACAGAAGAATTGACCCACATGCTGGGGGCCTCCACAGAATCAGGGCAGGCCTTGCAGAAATGGAGAAAAATATCATCTAAAGTGTCTCTGAAATTGGATTTCCCTTTTATTTATTTATTTTTCCAGCAGGCCTGGGTCGCAGGCACTCATGTGATTTTCTAGTTGGAACAAGGCTGAGGGGAAGAGTAGATCTATGATTTTTTTTTTTTTTTTTAGGTTTTTGTGTTTTATTAACCCGTGAGTAGGTTCATTTCATTGCACTCCCTATTTCAGTTTATCTGCTTCTCTGGGTCTAAATGGCCGCTGGAGTCAAAAGCGCCGGGTTCAGGTGGGGCCGTAGTCTGTACAGAAGGGGAGAACTATAGCAGGAATTTTACGTCAGAACTAGACACGGGTTTGGGAGGAGTTCTGGAACAACCATCAGGGTTCTGTGGAGAATGGAAAGTGGTCAGTTCCTCAAAGGGCTTGGCCCACTGAAACCTCGGTACCACAAAGAGGAAGGGTGACACGAGCCTGTGGGTACTTCTCATCCCCACTGGGGCCAAAGAGGCCAGTGAAGAGGCGAAGAGGTGGGCCTTTCTCTTCTGAGGCTGATGGGGTGAGTTTTGGGCACTTTGCTTGTGCAGCCTCAGTGGAATCTGCTTTTGTGCTGTCAGCCTTGGAGGAAGAGACCACTTTCTGTCCACTACCAACCAGACCCGACCCCACTGAGCCAACAGAGACGGAGAGCGCGCCGGTGGGAGATCCTCAGATAGAGAGATGAGCCAGAACCAGCAGAACAGTCTCAGCCAAGCAGAGCTGCTAGCAGGAGTAGGCAGAAATAAATAAGGGAACCTGGTAACCCTTCAGTGCAATGAAAAAATATTTCTAAAGGGAAAAAGTCCTCGTTAACCAATTCAGCAGGTGTCATTGAAAGCTTTTACAATCACTCTTGAGACTCACATGGGTGGCTTGGACGACCAAAGCACAAAGAGCAAAATCACAAGGAGATAAAGGTCATAAGTGGGGGCTGGGGGCATGGAGAGTGGGAGGATAGGACCCGAAGACCTAAACTGCAAGAAAGGGGATTTACAGAAGGGCAAAAGGAACAGCTGAAGATGAAGTAATAATTAAACATATAGAAGAAAATTTTCTGGGAAGACCTGACTCTCTATATTGAAGGGATGAGCCGAGTTCTAGGGTCAGATTAATGAGAAAAGTGAGGACCAACATATTCTGGTAAAAATTCCTGAATGTAAGGATAAAATCTTGTAAGTCTTAGAGACAAGAAGGTGAGGTTATTTACAAGGGAGTACCAGGAAGATTGGCATCAGACTTTTCATTTGGAAGCTACAGGATGTTGGAACAAAATGTACAGAAAATACACAAGAGCCCTATTTCCAGCCAAGATATCATTCACCTGTCAAGGCAAGGGGAAAAACGTGATTTGAAGCTATGTAACGCTCTGAGGTATTTCACTCACATTTACTGATCTCAGCAAAAAGCCTGAAAGGGACTCAAAACGAAGAGGGAATGAACTAAACCAGAAGACGACAAAGTGGAAAGGAATCAGTATTGAGCAAAAGGAACCTTCCTTCTCTCCCTGTGGGTCCTGAGAGACGAAGCAGCCCCCAGCCCTGGGCCCAGCAGTGTAAAGAGTGGAGAAGAGAGCAAGCCTCGATGAAAGAATTCCTGTGAAATCAGGCCCCAAGACTAAATGGGCTCATGACTCAGACTGACCCGATGTTTAAAGAAAGATGCTTACAGTGTTATTTAAACTCATCTTGGCCATAGAAAAATACAAAAAAGAGATGAATTCACTTAATGAGGCCGACCTAATTTTAATAGTCAACTTTATAAAGGAGGTATAATTGGAAATTTATAATTGTAAACCAATCTAAATTATGATATTGATGCAAAAAATAAAATAAATAGCAATTAGAATCTAGTGAAGTTTTAAAATGTTACACTGTTACCTAGTAAGGTTCATTTTAGGGATGGCAAGAATAGCTAGAAACAAGAATATCTATTAATAAAACTCATTACATCAGCAAAGTAAAACAGAAAAATCATATTATTAGATTAGTAGATTTTAAAAATGCATTGTATACAATTTTTGTAAACAAAAGCTAAGTAATAAAGAAATAGAAGTAAACAATTTAAATACAATAAAGACCACTCACCAAAACCTACCAGCAAAAATATTCCTAAGTGGTAAAACATTAAATCAGGTATTTCATTAAAATCAGGAACTAAAAGGAAAATATCTCCACTATCATTATACAACATCGTATTGTAGTTTTTAGTGAATGAGATATGTTACAAAAACAAAAAAAAAGATACTAAAATGATTCTTTTTACTAGTGATATATGTTTTCTAACCTTTCAAATCTCAATTTCTACTCTTAGGTATTAAAACAATACTCAAGCTCGTGAGGTATTATGTAAGCAGTCAAAAAAGCAAATGAAAAAATTCATTGACATTAACACTACAGATTTCTTTCAGTAATATCAGTACTGGGACTTTATTCTATAACCACCTCCACCCCCAAATAAATAAATGCCCCAAACAGCAACAACAATGAAAGTCAACTACTATGTACTATGTAGAGGTTGCGATAGTTAATTTTACGTGTCAACTTGTCTGGGCCCCGGGGCGCCCAGACATTCAGCTACACATTATTCTGGGTCTGTGCAAGTGTTTCTGGATGAGACCGCCATTTGAATCAGTGATAAAGCAGATTGCCCTCCCCAGCGTGCGGAGCCTCATCCAATCAGGGGAAGAGCTAAATCAGAGAAAGAGCTGACCTTCTGAGAGAGAGAGGGAGCGCCTCCTGCCTGACTCCCTTGAACTGGACCTTGATCTCTTCCTGCCTTCGCACTTTACTTGAAACGCCAGCTCCTGGTGTTTCAGGAGCCTGCTGGCTTTTGGACTGGAACCTATGCCGCTGGAACCAGGGCTCTCCTGATTCTCAGGTCTTCTTCCTTGGACTGAAACTACACCATTGGCTGTCCTGGGTCTTCCAGCCTGATGCCTGAAGATCTTGGGACTTCTTAGCTTCCATAATCGCAGAAACCAATTCTGTTTAACAAATCTTTCTCTCCATACATGGGTCTCCTATTGGTCCTGTTTCTTTGGAGAACCTTTTCTAATGCAGATTTACACATACAAAAAAAGTAAATGTTTTTTGAGAGAGGAGTGGTTTCATCAATTACTGCATTTTTTATCCTTACCAAGGTATCTTGTGCAGGTATCTAAGAAGTAAAAGCAAAATACATCTATAGCTCCATTAACGCCTGACTTGGAGGGATTTTCATGAGGTGGGCTGTAGTGAGAAAAGCAAGAAGCAAAAACCAAACAAACAAACAAAACAGAATTCTATTTTTGTAAAACAAAAAGTGCCATGTCTCTTCTCTATGTATATGTTTATATAAGCACGTATGTATGTGTTACCGAGCAGCAAGTGGGGCGCTGCCGCCCGCTGGCACCCTCTGGGCAAAATTCCAGAGGCAAAGGTTTGGTGGTAAAGGAGAGCACCCTTTATTCAAAACCTGCACAATTTTGGAATAACAGCTTTCCATATGCACTCGTCACTTAAGCCTATCGATTAAGGCGAAAATCTTTAATTCCTGAGTTCCCCTATCATTCCCCCTGTTAGTTTTAGTTTACAAACATAAACAACACAAGACCCAAAAGGTGCACAATTTTTTGAAGAATGGCAGGCTTCTGCCTCAGAGCCTGTCCCCTGTAGAACAGCCAAAGACTAACACTGCCGCCCTCTGCCAGGCCAGTCTGATCCTAGGTTACACCCAGGGTTTCTTCTCCCATCCCAAGTCTGTCTAAAATCCATCCTTCGAGAAGCGCAAGCTGCTGCAGCGTAATCGCCCAGGCATCCTTGAGGAAGTCTCCAGCCTCCTGTTATTTTTCAGTCTTCTGGTCCATAACTCCATGCACTCCAGAGGCTTTCAGCTTCTCAGCCATCCCCATCCTAGACTGGTTCCCATTGCCCCGGGCAACCTCCTCCCTACCCTTCCCCAGTGATCCGATCAGATCTCCCTATATCATAAGTGTTTGTACATTATTATAGGAGCACAGGGAAGAGTAAAGAAGGACACATGTTAGGGTGTTACCAGGAAATTCCTGTTTGGGGAAAGAGGCTGTGATATGGGTGGAGCCACGAGGGAGAAGGGAAGCAAAGTTGCAACACAAAACGAAACAAAACAAAATAACCAACATGGTTGATATGATACACTTACCTGCAATGACAGAGTTGCCTCTTTGGCCTCTGATGAGAAGGTAGTAGCAGGAAGATGTCTGAATGGACATCACTCACATCCCGTCTGCCTCAGGAGAGCACTGGGTTTCCTCAAGGTAAATTTCCTGCTTGACTTTTGCCAAGTACATTAGTGTAGACTGTGGTTGATTTTCTCCCCCATGGCAATCTTGTTCCTATTGTGATGTTTTGTGAAACATAAAAGGGTTTTAAAAACTTCTTCTGTCTTATACTTGCAAAAAAAGAAAAAGTGAAACTAGACCACCTTCTTACACCATATACAAGAATAAACTCAATATGGATTAAAGACTTAAATGTAAGAAACTGTAAGAAATCCTAGAAGAAAACATAGGTAGTAAAATCTCAGACATCTTGCACAGCAATATTTTTTCCGATATATCTCTTTAGGCAAGGGAAATGAAAAAATAATAAACAAATGGAACTACTTCAAAATAAAAAGTTTTTGCCCAAAATGAAAAGACAATCCATTCAATGGGAGAACATATTCACCAATGATACATCCGATAAGGGGCTGATATCCAAAATTTATAAAAACTTATACAACTCAACACCAAAAAACCCAAACAATCCAATTAAAAATGCACAAGGGACCTGAAGAGACACTTCTCCAAAAAGGACATACAATAGACATGTGAAAAGATGCTCAAAGTCACTAATCATCAGAGAAATGCAAATTAAAACCACAATGAGATATCACTTCAAGCTGTCAGAATGGTTATCGTCAAGTCAACAAACAACAAGCACTGGTGAGGATGTGGAGAAAAGGGAATACTTGTGCACTCTTGTTGGGAATACAGACTGGTGCAGCCGCTGTGTAAAGCAGCATGGAGTTACCTCAAAAAATTAAAAATAGAACTGAATTAGGACCCAACAATTCCACTTCTGGGAGTTTATCCAAAGAAATCTTGAACACTAATTTGAAAGCATATAAGCACCCCTATGTTTATTGCAGCATTATGTACAATTGCCAAGATTTGGAAGCAGCCCGTTTCCATCAGTGTATGAGTGGATAAAACAACTATGGGACATTTACACAATGGAATACTACTTGGCTGTAAAAAAGAAAATTTTATCCTTTGCAGCATCATGGATTTGGAGAACATTATGCTGAGTGAAAAAAGCCAGTCAGAGAAAGACAAGTACTATGTGATTTCACTTATATGTGGAATCTAGTGAACAAAACAAACTAAAAAGCAAAATAGAAAAAGACTCATAGATACAGAGAGTAGACTAACAGCTGTCAATGGGGAGTGGGATTGGGGAGCTGGGTGAAAAAGGTGAATGGATTAAGAACAAAAATAAAAACTTCATAGACACAGACAACAGTATGGTGACTACCAGAAGGAAGGGGGATGGGGGGAAGTAGAAGAGGGTAAAGGGGAACTAAATGGTGACAAAAATTAACTTTGGGTGAACATACGATATATAGATGATGTATTCTAGAACTGTACACTTGAAGCCTATATAATTTTATTAACTGATGTCACCCAATAAATTCAATAACAAAAATCTATCTAAGATAAACTGCATCACTCCATTCTCTTTTTCCCTTTTTCATCTTGCATCTTCATGTTCCAGATCTCTCCTTCTCTCCCCACACTGCAATCTTTGTTTTTTTTCCATGAAACACTTTTTATTGTTATTCTGTTATAGTCATCCTAATTTTTCTCTTTGTCCACCTCTGCCCAGTGCAGCTCCTGCTCCCATAGTTGATCCCCACGCTGTTGTCCATGTCCATGGACATGTTTTCTGACCAGTCCCTTCCACTTCTTTACACCATTATCCCCCTTCTCCCTCCCCTCTGGTTGCTGTCAGTTTGCTCCTGCCATGATTCTGGTTCTGTTTTGCTTGATAGTTTATCTTGCTCATTAAATTCCTCTTATAAGTGAGATCATAGTGGTATTTGTCTTTCACCGCCTGGCTTATTTCACTAAGCATAATATTCCCCAGTTCCATCCATGCTGTCGTGAAAGGTAGGAGTTCCTTCTTTCTTTCTGCTATATACTATTCCCTTGTGTAAATGTACCACAGTTTTTTGACCCAGTCGTTTACTGATGGGCACTTAGGTTGTTTCCAGCACTTGGCTGTTGTAAATAGAACTGCTAGGAACACAGGGGTGCAGAAGTTCTTTTGAATTGGCGTTTCAGGATTCTTAGGGTATTTTCCCAGTAACGGAATCCCTGGTCAAAAGCAGTTCCATTTTTAGTTTTTTGAGGAAATTTCATAGTTTTTCACAGTGTCTGCACCAGTCTGCACCCCCACCGACAATGCACTAGGGTTCCCTTTTCTCCATACCCTTGCATGCACTTGTTTGCTGATTTATTAACAATAGCCATTCAGACTGGTGTGAGGTGGTATCTCATTGTGGCATTAATTTGCATCTCTCTGACGGTGAGTGATGCTGAGCATTTTTTCAAATGTCTATGGGCCTTCTGTATGTCCTCCTTGGAGAGGTGTCTCTTCAGGTCCTTCTCCCATTTTTTAATTGGATTGCTTGTCTTACTAGTATTGAGTCATATGAGTTCTTTATGTATGTGGGAGATCAAACCCTCACCCAATGTATTATTGGCAAATATGTTCTCCCACACAGTTGGTTACCTTTTCATTTTGATGATGGTTTCTTTAGCTGTGCAGAAGCCTTTTAATTTTATGTACTTCCATTTGTTTACTTTTTCCCTTTATTTCCCTTGCTGTAGGAGATATATCAGCAAAAATATTGTTATGTGGGATATCTGAAATTTTACTGCCTATGTTTTCCTCTAGGAATGATATCATGACCTATATTTAAGTCTTTTATCCATTTTGAATTTATTCTGGTGTATGATGTCAGCTGGTAGTCTAGTTTCTTTCTCTCTTTCTTTCTTTCTTTCTTTCTTTCTTTCTTTCTTTCTTTCTTTCTTTCTTTCTTTCTTCTTTCTTTCTTTTCTTTTCCCCTTCCTTCCTTCCTTCCTTCCTTCCTTCCTTCCTTCCTTCCTTCCTTCCTTCCTTCCTTCCTTCCTTCCTTCCTTTCCTTCTTTCTTTCTTTCTTTCTTTCTTTCTTCTCTTTTTTTTGCATGTACCTGTCCAGTTCTCCTAACATCATTTGTTGAAGAGGCTATTTTTACTCCATTTTATGCTTCTTCCCCCTTTGTCAAATATTAATTGACCATGGAGACATCGGTTTACTTCTGGGCTCTCTATTCTGTTTCACTGGTCTATGTGTCTGTTCTTATGCCAGTACCAGGCTGTTTTTATTACAGTGGCCTTATAGTATAGTTTGATATCATGTATTATGATCCCTCCAACTTTGTCCATCTGTGTCGAGATTGCTGAGGCTATTTGGAATCTTTCTTGGCTCCATATAAATTTTTGAAATATTTGTTCTAGGTCTGTGAAATATGCCACTGGTCTTTTTAATAGGGATTGTGTTGACTCCATAGATTGTTTGGGTAGAATGAACATTGTAATGACATTAATTCTTCCAACCCATGAACATGGTATATGCTTCCATTTATTTGTGCCTTCCTCAGTTTCTATCTTCATCATTCTATAGTTTTCTGGTACAAGTCTTTTACCTGCTTGGTTAAGTTTATTCCTAGGTAATTTATTTGTTTTTTGTTGCTATAATAAATGGGATTTTTTCCTAGTTTCTATTTCTGATATTTCATTGTTGGCATACAAAAATGCCCTTGATTTCTGACTATTGACTTTGTTTCCCGCTGTTTTGCCAAATTGACTTATTTGGTCCAGTAGTTTTTCGGTGGAGCCTATAGGTTTTTCTATGCACGCTATTATGTCATCTGCAAATAATGACAGTTTTACTTCCTCCTTTCCAATCTGGATGTCTTTTTATTCTTTTTCTTGTCTGATCCTGTGGCTAGAACTTCCAGTACTATCTTGAATAAGAGTTGTGAAAGCAGACTGCCTTGTCTTATTTCGTTTTTTAAAATTGAGTGTGCTATTACCGTTTTCCCATTTCCCCCTTTTATCCCCTCTGCCCTGTACCCCATCCCATCATCCCCACACCTCTTTTATTCCTGATCTTAAGGTGAAAGCTTTTAGTTTTTGCCTGTTGAGTATGATGCTGGCTGTAGACTTCTCATATATGGCCCATATTATGTTGACGTATACTCCTTCTAGTCCCACCTTGCAGAGTGTTTTTATCATAAATGGGTGTTGGATTTCATCAAATGCTTTTTTAGCACCTATTGATATGATTGTGTGATTTTTTGTCTTTCAGTTTGTTTATGTGGTGTATTATGTTTAAAGATTTGTGAATATTGTACCATCCTTGCATCCCTGGGATGAATCCCACTTGATCATGGTATATAATCTTTTTAATGTATTGCTGGGTATAGATTGCTAGTATTTGTTGAAGATTTTAACATGTATGTTCATAAGAGATATTGGCTTTTAGTTTTCTTTCTTTGTTGTATCTTTACCTCATTTTGAGATTAGGATAATACTGGCCTTGTAAAAAGAGTTTGGGCTTTTTTATGAGGCCAGTCCAAGGCTTTCGTGTGCCAGGAGTTTTTTGATTACTGCTTCAATTTCACAAGTTGTTGTTGGCCTAGTCAGGCTTTCTATTTCTTGATTCAGTTTTGGAAGGTTGTATGATTCTAGAAGATTTTCTACTTCACCCTGGTTTTCCAATTTCTTGGCATATAGTTTTTCATAGTCATTTCTTGCAATCCTTTGTATTTCTGTTATATTGGTTGGAACTTCTCCTCTTTCATTTCTCATTTTATTTATTTGGGGCCTCTCTCTCTTTTTCTTGATGAGTCTGGTTAAAGGTTTGTCAATTTTGTTTATTTTTTCAGAGAACCACTCCTGGATTCATTGATCCTTTGAATTGCTTTTTTAGTCTCTGTATCAGTTATTTCTGCTCAGATATTATTTCCTTCTGTCTACTCACTCTGGGCTTTGTTTCTTGTTGTTTCTCTAGTTCTTTCAGATGTATGGTTAAGTTGTTCAATTGAGATTTTTCTGTCTTTTTTAGGTAGGCCTGTATTGCTGTGAACTCCCCATTCAGTACTGCCTTTGCTGTGTCCCATAGGTTTTGGGCTGTTGTGTGTTCATTTTCATTTGTTTACAGTTACTTTTTGATTTATTCCTTGATCTTATTGTTAACCTGTTCATTTTTTAATAATGTATTATTCAGCCTCCATGTATTTGAATGCTTTTAAAATTTTTTCTTGAGGTTGGTTTCTAGTTTCAAGCCATTGTGATCCAAGAAGAGTCTTGATATGATTTCAATTTTCTTGGATTATTTGAGGCTTTTTTTGCGTGTCCTACCATGTTGTCTGTCTTTGAAAATTATTCATGTGCATTTGAAAAGAATGTATATCTTGCTTCTTTGGGGTGAAATGCTCTTTAAATATCAATGAAGTCCATTTGATCTAGAGTGTCATTCAATGCCACAATACCCTTGTTGATTTTTTGTTTGGACATCCTATCCATTGCTGACAGTGGGGTGATAAAATCCCCTACAATGAGTGTGTTGCTTTCGGTATCTTTCTGGAAGTCCTCCAAGATTTTCCTTGCATATTTAGGTGCTCCTATGTTGGGCGCATATGTGTTCACTGTTATATCCTCTTGTTGTACTACTCCCTTCAGTATTATGTAGTGACCTTCTTTGCCTCTTGTTATGGCCTTTGTTTTGAAGTCTATTTTGTCTGATATAAGTATTGCTACCCCAGATTTTTTTTCATGCTCATTTGCTTGGAATATTTTTTCCCCATCCTTTTACTTTCAGCCTGTGCAGATCTTTTGTTCTGCGGTGGGCCTCTTGTAGACAGCATATATTCAGGTCATGTTTTTTTACCCATTCAGCTACCCTATGTCTTTTGATTGGAGCATTTAATTCATTTACATTTAAGGTTACTATTGATAGGTATTCATTTAAGGTCATTTTTTCCCCTTTGTACCTGTGTTTCTCTCTCTCTCTCTCTCTCTCTCTCTCTCTTTTTCTTAAAGCAGTCCCTTTAGCATCTCTTGCAATGTTGGTTTAGTGGAGATGTACTCTTTTACTATTTTTTCTTTTTCTTTTTCTTTTCTTTTTCTTTTTTTGTCTGGGAAACTCCTTATTTCACTTTCCATTTTAAGTGAGAGCCTTGATGGGTAGAGTAGTCTTGGTTGCATTTTTGCTTTTGATTACTTGGAATATTTCATTCCATTCCCTTCTGGCTTATAGTTTTCCTGTTGAGAAATCAGCCTTATTGGGGCTCCCTTGCATGTTACTTCCTCTTTCTCCCTTGCTACCTTTAAGATTCTCTCTTTGTCTTTAAATTTTGCCATTTTAATTATGATGTGCCCAGAAGGGGCCTTTTTGGATTCATCTTGATAGGGACACTCTGTGTTTCTAGGACTTGCATGCCTTTTTCCTCTCACCAAGTTAGGGAAGTTTTCTGTTGTTACTTTTTCAAACAGGGGTTTCTGTCCCATACTCCTTTTCTTCTCCTTCTGGCATCCCTTTGATGCGAATATTGTTGCGTTTCATGTTGTCCTGCAGCTCCCTTAGACTATTCTCATTCGTCTTGAGTCTTCATTGTTTTGTTGCTCTAACTGGGTGGTGTTTTCCTCCTTGTCTTCTTACTCATTTGGTTCCCTGTTTCATGTAGCCTGCTTTTAATTCCTCCTAGTATATTCTTCATTTCAGATATTTTATTCTTTTCCTGCTTGTTCTTATTCATGGTTACTATGTCCTTTTTCATGCAGATGTAGTTCCCACTAAGTTCGTTGTGGTTCCCATAAAGTTCCTTGTAGTTTTCGCTGAGTTCCTTGAGCATCCTTATAACTATTGGACTCTATGCCTGATAGATTGCTGGCCTCAATTTCATTTAGCATTCTTTCTCTGGATTCATGCTTTCCTGTGAGTGGGTTTGTTTCTTTGACTGCCCATTTTAGGTGACTCTTTTTGTTTGTTTCTGTATATGAGATTGATCTGCTTTGACTTTTTTCTTCGTGGGGTGGCCTTCTATGGTAGGAGACCAGTGAAACTCAGTGGTGCAGTTCCCTTGTTCTCCTGGGCTGGATGCTCTTGGGGTGCCCTTTATGCTGTTTATGTGGGCTGTCTGGTTGTAATTGGATTTTGGTTGTTGTTGGGTTGTTTTTTGTTGGGTTCTCCCCTTCAGCTGGCTGACTGAGAGTTACACCGTTCACCACATCTTGGATGCTGCTGTATAGGCACTGATAGTGCAAAGCTTCCTCTGTGCACTGTGGCTTCAAAAACTCCTATCAGCTCAGATTCTGTTGCTTGCTCAGTTCACCTCTCAGAAGATCAGCCGAAAATCCATGCTGGGGGCACAAACCAGTGGGCTCAGCTTCCACCTGTTTGGCTGCCATCTTCTGTCCCTACACTGCAATGCTTGGCATTGCTAGATAGGACATTTATTTAACTCTTCAGGAGGCATTTGCTTCTATATTAGTAATAGATATCTTAGACTGACTCCTGGGGACAAAATAAGTTCTCACAGTCTTTAAGTGTTATTGATTGGTATTTGAAGGAATTTTTTATCTAAAACCAAATTGGGGTGTTGGGCATTGTACATTTTATTTGGAGAAATGCAGGCCATTTTGTTGGTACCAGCCCGGATAAAAGGAGAAAGCAAGAAAGAGCTCATGAGTGCACAGAGGACAAATTATGGTAGGTCCATAACCTACCATAGTAGGTCCATGGTAGGTCCATGGTAGGTCCAGTCCTTAGAATATACAATTCTTTAGGCTACAAATTGGAACATATAGTCTGGCAAATGTATTTGTAACAGCGGAGGCAATAAGGCAGATGGTTTTACATTTGACTGTCCCAGAATTTAGAAGATGATAGGAACTCCATCTCGGTGTCTAAAACAAGGGAAGCGGAGAAAATCACGCCATTTAGATCTTGAGGGAAACAAATTTTTAGTTTCATTCTGCCTCTGAAATCCCACTGGTCCTAGAGGATTTCAGGGGGCAGAGCTTCACTCTGTTGAATAATTATTTAGGGGAGTCATTATGGTATAATGTCTTCCTAGGTTTCAAGTAAATGATTAAAAATGATTTGGAACAATTTATGACCAATTCTATGGACAAAGACTCCAGATTGCTAATGTTTGGAGGATCCTGGGAAAGAAGTAATTAAAGACATTTACTGTAGGTTCCTGTCGAGTCTTGCTTCTGGGCACCTTCTGCACTTGAAAATGAAATTGGAATTTTAAAAAACAATCAACATCTCTACTTTTTTATAGCTTCTGCTTAACCCCTGAGTTTCTGTCTTTTGTAATCTTGGAAATGAAAATGGACTTTTTGGTTACTATGGCCCCAAGTTGCTGCTCGCATTCCCGCCGACAGAATGATAATTGCTCCTATGGAACAGAAATACAAGACACCAGAATTTGGCAAAAAAGTGCCAAATTGTTATTAATGTAAGATATCTCAAAATCACTCATAATGGACTGAAGCAATCTATTTTGGATTTGGAAACTGGGAAGCAATTGCTTTAATGGATTGAATTTCAATCCCTTCTGACAAACTATTTTTACTGAGTTTGGTCCTTTTACATTGGGAGTAAATCACCTTTAGGTGTGTGTGCAGGGTAAGGCAAAAATAATTTACAGTGGTAAGTATGCAAAGCACAGAGTTTATTCCTATGTTATTTTTTATTAATTATTTTATTGATTTTCATAAGAACAACTGGAAACCTATTTTTGCCCCCCACCTTATTTCATGGTTAAAAAATAGGCACTAACCTCTCATTGTCTCTAATGAGAGGGCGTTTCATTAACAATATGAAGTCCTAGAGCTGGAAGGGACCAGTAATCATGTTATCCATCTCCCTTATTTTATTTTATTTTATTTTATTTTATTTTATTTATTTTTAGTATTAAAATTTTATTTTATTTTATTTTTTAGAATTAAAATTTTTAAATTTAAATCATTTTTTAGTTTTAAATTACAGTCGACATACAATATTATATTAGTTTCAAATATACACCCCAGTGATTCAACATTAGATAACTTACTAAGTGATTATCCCAATCAATCTCACACACATACATTGTTATTAGAATATTATGGACTGTATTTCCTATAATGTACTTTACTTCCCCCTGACCATTCTATAACCACCAATTTGTACTTCTTAATCCCTTCACTTTTTTCACCCATCCCCTCAACCTCCCTCCCATCTGGCAACTGTCAAAATGTTCTCTGTATGTCTGAGTCTGTTTCTGCTCTGCTTGTTTGTTTAGTTTGTTTTTTCGATTCAATAGTTGATAGATATGTATTTATTGCCATTTTATTGTTCATATTATTATTGTTGTTGTTCTTCCTCTTCTTCTTCTCCTTTCTCCTTCTTCTTCAAGAAGACCTTTTAACATTTCATGTAATACTGTTTTAGTGATAATAAACTCCTTTAGTTTTTTCTTGTCTGTGAAGCTCTTTTATGTCCTTCTATTCTAAATGATAGTTTTGCTGGGTAGAGTAATGTTGGCTGTAGGCCCTTGCTTTTCATCACTTTGAATATTTCTTGTAAATCCCTCTGACCTGTCAAGTTTCTGTTGAGAAATCAGCTGACAGTCATGTGGGAGTTCTCTTGTAGGTAACTAGCTACTTTTCTCTTGCCTCTTTTAAGATTCTCCTTTTGTCTTTAACCTTTGGTATTTTAATTATGATGTGTCTTGGTATGGGCGTCTTTGGGTTTATCTTGTTTGGGGTTCTCTTTGCTTCCTGGACTTGTATGTGTATTTCCTTCACCAAGTTAAGGAAATTTCTGTCTTTATTTTTTAAAATAGGTTTTCAGTTCCTTGCTTTCTCTCTTCTCCTTCTGGCACTCCCATGATGCAAATGTTGCTATGCTTAAGTTGTCACTGAGGCTTCTTACACTGTCCTAATTGTTTTGGGTTCTTTTTGCTTTCTGATTGCATGTTTTTGCTTTCTTATAGTCCAAATCATTGATTTGATTCTCAGCTTTATCTACTCTACTATTGATTCCTTGAAAATTATTCTTCATTTCAGTTAGTGTATCCTTCATTTCTGACTTAAAAAAAATGATTTTCATGTCCTTTTTTATGCTGTTGAAGTTCTCACTAAGTTTATTAAGCATCCTTATAACCAATGTTTCAAAGTCTGCATCTAGTAGGTTCCTTGTCTCCATTTAGTTTAGTTTTTTTTCTTCTGCTCTGTTCTTTCATTTGGGCCATGTTTCTTGTCCCTTCATTTTGGCAGCCTCCCTGTGTTTGTTTTTATGTATTAGGTAGAGCTGGCACATCTCCTGGACTTGGAAGAGTGGTCTGATGTAGTAGATGTTCTGTAGGATCCATTGTCATAGCCTCCCTGATCACCCAAGCTGGTCACTTCAGGTGCATTCCCCCTGCTCGCTCCCCCTCTCATGTGTACTGTGTACACATTCCTGTTACACTTGAGTCTTGATTGATGTTGGTACATCAGTGAGAGAGATTTACCCCCAGGCTAATTGACCTCAAGGCCTGGCTTCAACCACTAGCACTGTGGAGGATCAACTCTACATGGGCCCACCCCACAGAGCAGGACTTACTTCAGCAGGGCTGTGGTGCCCACTGAGTCCATCCGTTGAGTTTGTTGCATGTGGAGGTGGTTTGGTGGGGCTTTGAGGTGGTTTGAAGCTGTCCACTGGGGATGCTTGTTCTGGGACCTGCTGGGAGGTGCAAGCCAAGGTCAGCTGCCACCTGTGTTCTGTAGCCAGGTAGCCTTAAGGCTACAAAGTGACCTGCGGTTGGCTTCCACTTGTGCTTGGCTTGGCTCAGGTGGGGCCAAGCTGTAAACTAATGCTGACTGCTGCTAGTGCTGGGCCTGGGGCCACTTAATGAAATGCACAGGATACACTGAGGCCAGATGCTGCTAGTTTGAAAGACTTTAGGAAAGTCTGAAGCATGAGCCAAGACAGGTTGTTCATATGGAAAAGCCACTGGAAACAGCTTGGGTGGGTTTGCAAGTTTGGTGGGGTGGGGTCTCAGGGAATCATCAGAATAGGGACAACAGTGTGAGCCAGGTCGATGGAGATTCAGATATAGTTCTTTGTTGAGGGAGGGTCTCAGAAAAGGAACAATGGCCTCTGCCAGCACATTTGTCTGGCAGTAAGCTGCCCCTCCAGCTCTTACCCTGATGCCAGATAATTCAGTTTCACTCCACATGTCCCTGGTGCCTTTGGAGCTGCTGCTCCAGTGCTGGAGGTCAGAGTGAGTGAGTCTTAATAAGTCTGTGTGCAGGCCCTTTAAGAAGAACTGCCTGGGACTCCAGAGTCCTTCCTCTCACTTAGCCACAATCTCCACTGGTTTTTACAACCTGGCATTGGAATTCTGGGATGGGGAACCTGGTGTGTGGCTGAGACCCCTTGTTCCTCAGTGGGGTACCTCCACAGCCAAGATATCCTTTCCGGTTATTATCTGCCACAGAGGGTGTGGGACCAGTCCCATTCCATGTCTCTGACCCTCCTACCAGTTTCAATGTGGCTTCTTTATATCCTTAGTTGTAGGACTTCCGTTTAGCTAGACTTTAGGTGGTACTGAATGCTGGTTGTGCTGAAGTTTCATTTTAGTTTTGGTGTGGTTGTGGGAAAGTGTGAAGACTGCATTTCATTAGCTTCTTTATTTTGTACACAAGGCATGTATTAAATGTTCAGAGACATCGTGCTGGCCCCAGACCTCACAGCCAGTTAAAGGGCATTCAAGACTAGCACCCGAGTTTCCGCATTGTCTGGTACTCTTTCCACTTTGCTGTACTACACCTAAGAGCACATTGACCAATCGTATTCCTTACCTTGAAGACCATGATTTTCAGCACAGTTAGGAGCTACTGTGGCCATGGTCCATTGGTGAGGTCTTCCAAGGACTTTACATGCATCACTCTGTGTTTCTTTGTCTATAAAAATGTCATTGCTTATATATGTAAATTTCAATTGAATTAGCCACAGATTGAACTAGAACTAGAAATTTGATTATTGCTGGTAGCACCTTAGGTATCATCTCAATGTACTTTTGCTGCAGGTAGAGTGATTCTTCTCTTTCCCTCTGGGGGCAGTCTAGTCTGAGGAAGGCATGATCAAGCATTTTTTTCCTTCTTGGTAAAATGATCATTGAACCCAAGCCACCTGAATAGTTCTGTTGGAGGAAAGAACCAGAAATGCACCAAATGGGAACATGGGCATTTGTTCCCATGTTTTCTTAATGGTTTTAGGAAACACTGAGCAGAGGTCTTGAGGTGGGGACATCTTGTAGATAGCCTTCCTTTAGGATCTGGGTTAGGTTTCATGCTAGAAGAGGACCTGGATTTCTTTTTTAAATCCTTACCTGAGGATATGTTTATTGATTTTAGAGAGAGAGGTGGGGTAGGGAGGGAGAGAGACAAAAAGAGAGGGAGGAAGAAAGAGACATCAATGTGAGAGAGAACCACATGCCCTGGTACGTGCCCTGACCATGGACCAAACCCACAACCTAGGCATGTTCCCTGACTGTGGATTAAATCTACAACCTTTTAGTGTATGGGATGATGCTCTAGCCAGCTGAGCCATCCAGCCAGGGCTGACCTGGACTTTTTTTTTCTTCTATGATGATAAAGAATTAGGTAGTTGCTCTGTGGGTTTGGAATAGGAATTAGTCAATGGACCCTCCCACTCACTCCTCTTTCCTTTGGGATTTCTCCTAGGGAATCTATACACAGAAAAGACAAGGGCCAACCACATGGGAAACACATTACCAGCATTAGTGGTAGTAATAGCTTGGCAAAGACACAATAACCAGACACTGTTCCCCACCTGACGCCTGGGCAGGACTTCTCTGTTAGAACTGACTTGGGCAGACCACATGCCTCAAACTTCAGCTGAAATGCCATCTTCTGGCTCCTTCCCTCTGAATATCTGCTTATTTTCACCCTACCCCACCCAGCCAAACCTAAGGAGGGGATCTTTGGATTGTGAATCAAGGATAAGCTAATCCAAAGCACACCAGCTCACTCCAGGAGAAAAAGAATTAGGCATTAACAAGAGGCACGTTTGTGACTGGTGTATGGCCCAAAGTGGGCTTGGCTCAAGGCCAGGTCAGCAACCCAAGTCCGGCTGCTCAGTGGGAGAGGAGAGGAGGTGGGTGGGCCTTTTCCCAGGCACCAAACCGATGAGCAGTAGGGAGCTGAAAAGAGTGAGCTCAACCTACTACTCATGGTGCAGGAAGTGAAAAAACAAATACGCACTATTGTTTCTGTTCACGGCGAACAGATGTTGCAACACATCTGGCAAAATGGGGAGCAATGAACATCAGGCTCTGACCAGTTAGAGAGACAACCCCTTCTGTTGAGGAGAGGGCTAGAAAGTAAGCGGAGAGAAGGCCAGAGTATGTGTGTAAGCACAAAATCTTTTTTTCTGTACTATGGGCTGAGGCCGAAATGTGGGGAAATAAATCGAGAATTTCTATTCTTACCATTCATAGAATAAAGGCTTTCGTGTTCACAGATTTATTAAGAAGTAAGCTCATATAAGTTAATGTGGATCCTAAAATAAATAAATTAATGTCATTTTATTATTTTGGAATACAATAAGAACAAGTAGGCTAATAGCCATCTTTTTGCTTAGGGACTTTCCACATTTCTTAACTATACTGTCAAGAACAGATATGTGACCTTAAGCAACTGTAGTACTTTACCTCCCTAGAACTCATTTTCCTCAGCTATAAAATGAAGGTTTTGAATTGGGTGCTATCCTTTCCGATGCTAAGATTTTATGACCCTAAGACTTGGAATTATTTACAGTTGTAAAAGCCAGGGCATGTTAGGAGGACTCACTCCATTTTGCACTCTAGTTCCCGGGAGAAGTGTACACACTGACTGCTTTTCTGTGAGAGGGTCACAGGGAGACTTAGGAAACCTCCTTAGGAGGGGAGTGGGATAGGTGGCACTGGGAAGAAGATGAGAGGCACGTTTGCTTCAAGTTCAAACAGATTTAGAACATTTCAGCAATTATCCAGAGATCAATGGATCAGGCATTTGATAGAAGTAGATTTCAAGCCAACCGATGACACCAAGAATCCCAAGTGGGGAACAAAAGAAGGCTTTCACATTTATCCCCCTTCTAAAAGGAGATACTAAAAAACACTAAAAGTATTCAGATTTGGCAACATTCTGTCTTAATATGTAAAAAAGCAGACTATATATTATTATGTACATAAAGACACCACTATATTTTTTCTTTCAAATAACTCCTTTTCTGTAACCTTTTAATAAGAGTATTTTCAAGTAAGGGAAGAAGAAAACACATTACCTTTTAGTGGGGTATGTTTTTCAAGGTGTGTGGAAATAGATCTAATCTTATTTTCAGCCCCAAAAAAGGGTAAGTGGAGCTCTTGCAAACTTGGGGCCAGGTATAATCTATAGCAGCATATAAAACACTTTTAAGTTCTGACTTTTAAAACCCTCAAGACTTAAAAATAACCTTAGGAAGCTTCTTCTTGGCACAATCGACTTTATAATACAATTTGCTAGGAAACTATGTTTTTATGGACAGAGCAAAAATAAGCATGATGAAGTTTGCACTAATGAAGTCTGAACGCATGAGCTTTCTTTCTCAGAGGCGGATTGAGGTCGGCTGAGGTCCCGGGTGCAGAAGAAAATATTGGGACTCTTAAAAAAAAGAGAGAGACGGGGAAAATAAAAATACACGTTAACCATATTTTTAAATAAATAAAAAATATGTACTATTAATGGTTTATTTCCAATAAAATTTGAATATACTGTACGTATTGTACATATGAAACCAAATTTGGTGTAATCAGAAAAAAGTGTAAAGTTGGGGTTTTGCGGGGCCGTTCAGCAGTCGGGGCCCAGGGCGCATGCCCAGTGTGCCCGCCGTTAAATCCGCCTCTGTATCTTTCTAGTCAATATTACCCATTATTTTCCACTTCATTTCATGCCAGGTTATGAGTTAAGTTTAAGCTCTCCTAACCAAACTTGGATTCTAGCACTGAAATTTTCACATGAGAAACACAAATTCTGGTAGGGAGCTTTAATTTGTCTATATATAATTTCTAATTTGTGTTGTGCTGTTTCAGCGTGTGGATGACACAAAGTAGAAATTGTCCCTTAATAGACAGATAAAGGTAATTACTGTGATTATAACAGATGCTGGCAGATATTGCAATACATCGACTAATTTAGTTCACATTCCAGAAACTACTAAAACTGAAGCATGAAATTCTAAGTGTGCAATATTTTTTTTAAAAGCACATAGCACAAATACCTTTGAATTGGTAATTTTATAGAAACCATCTCCATCTTTCTTGACCTAAATTCATGACGCTTCTTCACAAAATCAATACCATCTAAAACTTAGAGCCCAACCACATACTGTTCTTTCTGCTTTTTTTTGTTCTCTCCCTCGCTCTATCCCCTCCCTCCACCCTTCCTTCCTTTTTTTCCTTCTCTCCCTTCCTTCATGCTTTTCTCCTTGCCCGAGACTTTTAAGAGCTTGTGTCTCTCTCCCTGGGTATTTATACCTGAGAACCTGTGTGCTCAAACCCTTTGCCTGACAGGGGAAGAGGCACTAAGGAAGGGCCACATAATTAGAGGCCAGAGAACAAGAAGGAGTAAAAATCTCATTTTCAAAACATCTTGGTTCATAAATCTAATGCTGTTCCATTTCCCGGAGATGAAAGGCATTGGATAAATACCGTGGATAAAAGAGACAACATATCAGAGCTGAGGTCACCCTGTCCACTTTGATGGCTTCTTTTTAACTCACAGGATTTCCCTCTGGCTGCGTCTACCTGGAAGGATTTCATTTTCAAGGTTGACTGGACACTGGTTTAATCTGGAGAATTTGGCCTGCTCAGCCTTTGCTCTCTCTTCCTAGGTCCTTCTCAGAATTGATGCTACTTTTCAGCAACCCTTGCAAATGCTTTTTCTAAAAATGTTCTCAGCAAAATCAGAATCCTAATTATCCCTTCTGAAGCAGATGGCCTAGTGCCACCTGCTCCCCTCTCCTCTTCTCTTCCAAAATAAATTTTCCTCTTGACCAAACTCCCTTGATTTTGCATTGGCATTTTATAGCATTATACAAATTATGCAGCGCTTAAATCACACCTAATTACCATCCCTGCTATCAGGGCTTGCTACCCAGAATGGAAATGGGAGAGTCCAGAGAAACCAGAAGAGATTCAGCCACTTGAAAGGAGAATCAAGTACGTGCGGTTTGCTGTCTTCTGTTAGAAAGACTGGGAGTTCAAGGCTATCGGTCCCTGGCCCCCACCCCCCACCGCCAGCCGAGTGAATAATGTAAAAAGCCTTATTCTGACTGGGTGTGGTTGAAGTAATACCCTGTGATTATACATGAAGATCCGGCAGAAAGGGCTCTCCAGTTCTTTGAAAAGATTCTTGGAAAAGGAGAATGAGTATGTCTATGGAAGAAGCTCTGGGCAAGAGAGGTCACAGTCAAGGTCCTGCCGAGCTGCCTCTTTTCACAGAGGAAGATGATGGTTTAACTCTAGAGAACGTCTGATGACCTGGGTTTTTCTTATCACTTTATTTAAAAAATGCCCAACTCTGTGTTAGTTTGCTTTTATTCTTTATTGGTTCTGAGCCAGTTTTTTTCCTTTAGTTTGCAGAATGCTCAGATGTACAATAATTTTTTTAACATTGATCAAAATCATATATAATTATGTATTAAGTCTTGCATAGTAGATTTTAAATAATTTTTAATATAACCTGTGCATCTCCAGTTCCAGCAGCTGAGGGCCCACAGTGTAAGGGTGGGTGGACACATGCATGAAATTCTCAAAATTCCTGGTACTTCTCTTGTTCCCATGCCATATAATTTTCTCACTTTAATGGGATTCAAAGGCAGTTGAGAAATTAAATGCATCCCCTTAATATGCCCTGTAGTACTACCACAGTGATATGTACATCTTTTTACATGCTGTCTTCTCTCCCTGAAATGTCTTTTTTCCCCAACTTTAGAATTTTTTTCTAATTCACCATCCACCTCCCTCCTTACCAGTGTTTCTCTGACATTGTGCGTTTCTGTTTACTTGTCAACACGAGAAGGCGCGTTCCTGGAGATCAGCAGCTATGTCTTTTTCATCTTAGTTTTCACCGTATCCTCAGTGCCCACCACAGTGCTGGCACCAAATAGTAGATGCCAAATACATGTCACTAAATTGGGGAGAAGAGCAAGTGTATCCCCTAGTTTGCCCATGTTACCTTTCATGGCTTCGTTGGAAGCGTCGCCCTGCAACGGTGTTGAGCTATTAGGAGTTGTGCTTTTGGGCATAGGTGTTGGCACTGTCTGTCCTTAGGGTCATCGTGACCATTTGGGCTAGAAAACAATCTTTTAAAGGCGCATCAAGGGTCTGATGTAGAGAGTGACACCCATTTTCTCGTAAGTGGGAAAAGGATTGAACATATTTAACCATTACACTTCAAGCTAACACCCTTTGTTCCCTATTTAAAAGAATAAAAATCGTTGAAATATTTATGAACATCAGCAAAAGAAGTAAAATTTTGTAAAAAGTAAAAGATAAAATGGTTAAAATTAACTTGTCACTAAAGACCAACAAAACCGAAACAATTTCAATTATTTTATATTCTGCAATATTTAATGCTTAAAATATATAACACATATGTCATAATATATTAATAAAATAAACACTGTGGACTCACCACCCAACTTAAAGTCTAAAATATTGAAAATATGCAGCAGACTGTTGAACAAGGAAGGTTATCGGGGCACTTGCCAAGTTGAAAATCCGTGTTTAACTTCAGCCTGTCAAGTCTGCAGATTTAACCAACTAAAGGTTGAAAATACTATTTCACATAGGGCTGGGAAACGGTGGTTGGGAATTAAAAAATGACGGTTTTATTGGCAGCATGTTGAATCTGTGGATGCTCAACCCGTGGATGGAAGAGCCCACTGTACTTACAGGAAAAATCTGCATATGCTCATAGATGTGGACTCCAGCAGCTGGAAACGTGCATTGTTCGCGGGTCAACTGTAGTTTCACCAACGTGCACTTTCTCACTTCCAAACCCCAGTCTCTGCCCCTTGAGTTTTGGGTTTATTGTTGCTATTTTAGATAATAGGGAGGCAGAAGTGCCATAATATGGATTTCTAGATCATTTCTACAAATCTTCAGTTGAACTTGTCTGATAAGCAACCGCTTCTATGGCTCGTTACTCCATTCATTCGTTTCATAAATTCTTGCCCGATTTCCATGTGCCAGATGTACACTCAGTTCTGGGGGCGGACCCGGGAACAAGCTGTCGGTCCAGCTCTCACAGAGCTCGTCATCTACCGCAGGACACAGCAGGCAGGGAAGGGCGCTGTGGGAGGGCGCCCTGAGGAAGCTCCCAGGGGGGCTGCCAGGCGGCCTGGAGGTCAGACAAGGTGAAAAACAGGGCGTTTAAACTGGTGCCCGGGAAATCAGTGGGTGGAAAAACCTGGGAGCATATACAACTTGGAGCATTTGGGGGAACTGCATGTAGCTCAGTAGAAATGAGCTGTAAAGAGTAAGTCTAGGAGTGGGATTGATGAGTCTGAAAAGGCAAACAGGACTAAGTCATAGAGAACCTTGTGTGACATTATTAAGCAACATTTTTTTGAGCACATCCTATGTGCAAAGCACTGGGCTTGGCAATAGGGACATAAACAGTTAAAAGAAATGGTTGCATTTAAGGAACTTAAAATCTTGTGAGATGGAACATGTACCTGGGTTTGTGCACATACATAAATGGCACAAAAATGACACCAACAACACAGAGATGGCTAGGTTCTAAATAATTGTCAATTTACCAAGGGCTACCCAAAACCTTGAAGCAGTGTTTGAGACTGAAGATGTTAATAACATGGTCTGAATCAGGTTCTCGGAACGTTTAAGTGTTTTGTTGAGGGAGTTTGTTGGCAAAGGCAAAAATAATGAATGGTGCATTAAACACATTACCAGATACCTCTGATTTCTAACTTCCCTTTGCTTTGTTTCAAACCTTTCCAAAACCCACCGGCTGTCCTGAATAATACCCCCTGAGACAGAACTGTCTAACAGAAATTTTTGTAGTGATAGAAACATTCCGGGGAGACTTTCACCAGCTAGTGTGCAGGCAAAGCCTGCAGTGGAAATGAAGATGGGAACTGGAGTTCAGTGGGGACGGTAGGTGATCTTGGTCTCCAAGTTCATGTGTAGTAAGACCCGTCTCTGTAAGTGAAACAATTTCACAGAGGTGGTTTTCGTGGGTTCCGTCTCTTCTCTCGCCACTCCCCGCACTGTCCCTAGCGATTTATTTTATTACCTTAAGTGTTTCAATGCCTCTGTCCCTTTTGCTTTTCCTATTTACTCTGCTTTGAAGGTCTTCATCTTTGTTTTGCTACCTGTCTACTCATCCTTCAAATCCTCCTCAATGGAGACTTCTCCCACCACCAGTCACCACCATGGCCTCCTCTGTGGTCTCAAGAAGCCTGTTTACAATGACCACACTTACTCTCAGCCCCCTTGAAGAGTTTGCTTAGTCATTGTACATTTTCTTCATTTTCCACCTCTGAGCAGAGGTATGCACATAGTAGTTACAAAAATAAATGGGTGTCAATTCTGTGAGGGCACTCCACTCCTACGATGGTGCAGTTCCTGTAAAACTGGACACCCGGCACCCAGCTGACAGACATCGGCACGACAGAGCGAAATGTCACTTTTCTCTGTATATTCCTCGTCATGGATTTCCAGCAGGTCTAGGGTCTGCTTTGATGAGCAAGCTGATTAACAATAGGCAAAACTAAATAGGCTTGGAGAAGAAGAGTCACTTGAACACTTTTATCTCCCAAGGATTAGCTTAAGTCTTTCTATATTATCTTCAGTGAGAACAAGAAACACAAAGGGAAAAATTTATCGCCTTCCAATTCAACCTGTACAAAGGGACCTAGAAGTGGATGCAAACTTATTTAATACATACAAGCAGATGCCTTAAGTACTCAGGGACCTAAGTTAAAAGAGCAAACTGGCTGAGGCTTCTGCAAGGTGAGTGGGTATTTGTTCCCAAATTTGAGGATGACAGGTTGTGGTCAGCCTCACTATGGGCTGAAGAGTACACTCAATTCCTGTCCCTTGGGGGCACCTTCAATGATGCTTTCGGTAGATCCAACAGATCCCCACTCAAGCTGGGCCAGTAGTTAGCTAGGGTGCCTAGTGGTTCCATAAATAATAATAATCACAATATTTACTAAGAATTTTCTTTGTGCCAGGTGCTGTTCCAAGCCCTCTGCCTGTAGGAACCCATTTAATTGTCATGGCAACTCCATTTCACAGGACTCTTATAATCACCCCCATTCCACATCTGAGGAACTGTGGCCCAGAGAGGACAAGTACCTTATCTAAGGTCTCACAGCTTGTGTCTCGATATGCTGCAGTGGGTTCCAGGCTTTCTGTTTAGAGTTTGCACAGGTAAGAACAATGCTCATCCAATCCTCCAACAGGGTCAGAGCTTCGGAGGAAATATGCACGCTCCCAGTTTGGTCCGGTGGATGGTGTTACGGGCTGAGTTGTGCCCCCTTAAATGCACAGGGTGAAGTTCTTCAGAACAGGGGTGCATTTGGAGATGGGGCCTTTGAAGAGGCAGTTAAATGAAAATGAGGCCATTAGGGTGGGTTCTAATCCAGTATGATGGTGTCCTTGTCAGAAGAGGAAATTTGAACACAGGCGTGGACAGAGGGAAAGGACACGTGAGGGAAGGGACAGCCATCTATATGACAATGAGAGAGGCCTCAGAGGGAACCAGCTCTGCCAGCGCCATTGTTTTAGACTTCTAGCCTCCAGTACGGTGCAAAAAGAAAATTTCGTTTTTTAAGCCACATAGTCCGTGGTACTTTTTATGGCAGCCCTAACAAACTAATCCAGATAGTCAGAGGTCATTAGTGTTGTGCCCTCCTAGACAGTGCTGCTAAGGAACTGGGCATTCTTGTGCGTGGGGCGTGGGCAGATGGTCAGGGATCCCTTGGGGATGTGCTGGCTGGCTGGTGGTGAACAGGGCCCTCTGCCCTTCCAGTCTGCAGCCACTGACCTCCGTCTGCTATTGGATTTGTAGATCCTTGTTAAGTCATTCTCAAGCGTAACATCTTAAACTGCAGCCAGTGCTCTGAGGGAGTTGTTTTGCTGAAGGCCTTTGGGCTTTTCTTTCATAGCTTGTGGTTCCCGGGAAACTGAAACAAAAAGCTTGGACAGGTACCTATGGAAGGCTGGGAAATTCCCTCAGGTGATTGAAATTCACGCTAAATCACCCTGACCCTAACTGTCCAATGCAGAGCAACTCAAAGAGAAGAAAGCTCTGGGATCGTCTTGATAGAGGCTGTATCCTAAACACTGATGATTGCCCTCCAAGCTCATTAAAATATAGGGAAGATTAGAAAATCCAATTAAAACAAGGTCCCAAATGCTGTTCTCTTAATGTGTCTGAACTTGGTCTGAGGAGATGGGATCTAAATTGTATTCCGTTTGCATTCTTATGCAAACATCGCCTCATTATTTCAGAGACCAATATATCTTTCTAATAGGTTTCCAGCACAGCAAACTGTGAGCTGTTACAGTGGAGGGGATTTCTAGTCGGTCATCTCTTCACTTTGGCCAAAGGGGAGAGAAAGCACACGTGCTTGGGTGTGTGCACATAAACGCACAGAGTATATTGGGTTCCATTTACGTATCTTTTTAAACCACACAGAGTTTAAAACCTACCTCTCACGCATGATTCTGATTCTGGAGCAGAACTATTCGTTTGGTTTCATCACTTGAAAGCTAGTTTTAGGGTTTTTATACCAGGTAATCAGCTTGCGTTAAAGGTTGGCTTTTCTCTCAGGCAATCAAACAATAAGTACTCAGAACTTCTGATGTGCAGTGCTGAAGAAGATCTAAAAAAGAGTGAGGGAAGGCTGGTCACTGTCCTCATCCTGAGTTGGCTGACAGGACTCACTGACTTGAAATAAGAGCTGCTGGGAACCAGGTGCTAACACATGGGATCCTAACTACAGACGAAGTGGCAGTGCAACTTCACACCAAGGGAGCGGCAGAGTGGACTGGCAGAGGACACCTCCTGGGAGGGTCGCTCTGCTCTCAGCAGCACCCCAGCTCTGCGACCCACACTTCCATCCACGGGGTCACAAGATGATTCCACAGGTGTACCTTGGACCCCACATGCCAGCCCTAGCTATGACAATAAGAGTGGATGCCTGAGTCTAATCACACCAACTGGTTTTTCTCCAATTAACCTGTGGGATTGGCCCTGAGGCTGTGAACTTGGGGCCACCTTCTACTGTGGGGTAGAGAAAGAGAGAGAGAGCCGTCTATGGGGACACAGGAATGAAGCAAGTGTCTGAACAGAAGCTGCCTATGGCCCTTCTCAGATGAGGGACACCTTTCATCTTTTCGATAAACTCATTTTTCACATACGCTTCTCCAGATGAGCAAATAGAGTTCTAACCAAGGTACCTGGTTCATTAGGCAAGGAGGTACCTTAGGACCGGAGTGGGTGTGTGGGGTGGTCCATGGAGAACAACATCTAATGAAAACTCAATATTCGAGGTCAAGAGAAAATTGTCAACATTTCCCTGATGCAAAGGGATCAAGTCTAGAGAATTTTCTTACTGGATTTGTGAGGAAGGACTCATCTTTCCTGTGACTATCCCATGGGGAATATTAATTATTATTTTTGGTTTACTGTAATCCCTACCTTTTCCATGAACTTTAGGTAGAAATATTACTTTTATAAGAGCCTGAGACACGTTCTTTAGTTTCTTTTGTAGAACCACATGCAACATTTGGCATTTCCCGTATTGCAAGTGGAAAAACAGAAAAGCGGAAATACACAGAAAAGTACAAGAAGAAAAAAATCACCTGAAATCCTACCATACGAAGGCAGCCACTTTAAACATTTTCTTAATTAAAAAATCTAACTGTAGCTACCTGTCTAGATAACTCTAGGTATCTAAGTATCTAGCTGTATTTAGCAAATTAACTAGCCGTCTTCCTCCATCTAGCTATTTAGCTGGTTGGCTCTTTTTATATTATGTTTTCTTAAAAATGAGATCATATGATACTTCCTTTGTGATCTACCTTTTCTCTCTATGCAACATATCATTAACAATTTTTTATGTCAGAAACATTCTACCGCAACGTCATTTTTAATGACTGTTTCTTTTTGAAGGTACACCATTAGCTATTGCTCCAGTCCAAATGATAAGTAGTGGTCATTAAACATCTTTAGAGAAGAATCTCTGTTCATAGTGATTTCAAAGGAAATAATATGCTCGAAAAACTACGTTAGCCTGCGGTAAACTACAAAAGCCAATGACGTTGCCAGGCTGTGTGCCACAGTGGTGATTCCAATGAGCTTGCCGCCAGCAGGGAAACCGGAAGTGCCTATTTTCCCAAACTCTTGCCAACACTGGGTATAGGCTTTTGTGCAAACAGACCTAGTTCTATCGTTTACTAGTTGTTAATTTAGCTAAGTTTCTTAATTTCTTAGTCTCAGTATAGTAGGACTAGTTCTGTTAGTCTGTAAAGCAGAAACAAAGAAAGTTAAATCTTTTCTAGGGCTATTATAAGGCTCAGGTAAGATGATTTATGCACACACTTAGTGCTTTATGTGGCAAATAGAAAGCATTTAATAAATGTTTAGTCTTCTGCAGAAGACATAAAGATGAACTAGTCAAGGGCATGGTTTCGGAAACCAAGTATCTGAATTAAAATTCTGTCTTCAGCATTATCTAGTTGTATGACTCCGGGTAAGTTCTCCCCTCCATACCTTACTCCCTTGTCTGTGAAGTGCAGGGGACAAAGAATGGTGACTTCCTCCAGGCTTGCCGTGAAAATTAAATGAATGAATTCATGTAAAGTGCTTAGAAGAAAACCTGTATCATAGCAAATAATAAATATTCACTATTGTTAATTTGTTTTCACCTTTGCTCAGTTCATATATTTAAAAAGTTGTTTAATTTAATTTGCATATATTTGATTACTAGTAAGTTTAAATAGTTTTATGTATATTAGTCAATTTTATTTCTGTTGCAAAATGTGTATTCGTGTTCATTGGCCGTTTTTCTATTGGGGTGTTTGTTTTATTTTGAGTTTATCTAAGGGCATATATTCTCTTATTTTATGGTAGTCTAAAAAGCTCATGAAGCTACTCTGGGAGCACAGAGGAGTTTGTGGCACAGGCTTTGGTAAAGAGCCAAATGGTCACTGGAAAAAATCTAATTATTAACTAAATAACCAGGGAGATTTGACTCAGCTAGCAGATCTTTAATTTTGGAAATATGTGGAGTCATTAATTACACATACTTGTTTTATTTATAATTTGTCATGTTTTAGGACAGCAAAAGTGATTCTAATGGTTGCTTTAACAAAAAGAAATTTTAACCTCATCTTAAATCCACTGATCCACTTCATTCAATGGTAATATTCAGTGTTAAAAGGAACGTAAAAACAAGCCTGCACTCAATTGCACAGTTTTCATGAAGGGCTCTTTCATTATTGGTGGGTAGTGCATTTAACAGTTAAATATATTTGAATAATGTATAGGTGCCTACCTAATGGCAGCACTGGTAACTAGATAGATAACCAATTCAACTAGCAACCAGCTAACGAGTAACTGTCTAAATATTTAAAACACAGCTCTTGTTTCTTTCAGCCTTTGTTTGGATCACCTTCTTGGAGGGGAAAAAGCCTGCTGGTCGCAGTGGAAATATATTAAGGCCAACTCTGGTGTCCACTCCCCGAGGTTTCTTCCAGCTGGGTTAAGCCTCCAACTCCAGGGCAAGCCCACGTGTGGGGCCTCCAGCAGCAACGCTCTCCCCACCTACCAGAGCAGGCGGCGGAAGCTGCACAGCAGGCCTCAGGGCCTGAGGGTAACCCGCTGCAATTCAGCTGGAGCTGTTGACTCTTGCAGAAATGGAAGCAGCGGGATCCAACTGGTATTTAGCTGCAATGCCAAAGTGCGTGCCGTTGGTACCTGATGTACAAGCAAGGTTTACTGAAGTGTCAAAATCTTCACATACTTTCTGATAAACCGAGCCTCCAGATTCTGTCCCATCATTGACATTAGTGTGTAGTTGGAAGTCCTCGTCCTGTAGCCACTGCAATGTTACTCCTTGTCAGCTTTGATTTGGCACTGTCAAAGGTCATCTGGTATCCAGCAAGCCAGCCCCCGTAACTAAAGGCTGCTGAACTGTGGATTGCAGGGCTAGCAAAATCAAAGTCAACATCGCAGCCAAGGTTCATACATTCCCTCTTGTAAGAAAACTTGATTTTATCACTTTTCCTTCCTGTGTTTGATGAAAAGGTGATATCAAATGTCAGTTTCAAATCTTGACAAATCTGCTCTTCAATTGTGATTTCTGTTCCAGAGTGTTATGAGTGTTCCATTTCTCTGTGGCCATTTATATTTAGTCTCCAAAGTCCAAGTAACTTTACAGTGTGTGTATTAGATAAATCAGATGTTGAGAATCCCATGACACTTCGTGACTCTGTTTTCAAGTCCAGTTTCACCAACCCACAACCAAATCCTTTGTTGAGAATATCTCTGGCAACTTTGCCAAGGTCAGCCCATGCTGGAGGAATACACATCGGCCGTACACAACTGTCCGTAGGTTGCTGTGGCAAGGCCACAGGTAGATTTGCTCTGGAAGGGCCATGGGGACCAACGGCACCCTCGCACACTGAGGGGGCTACCTTGGCCCTTATTTTGGATTTATGAGAACTCTTTACAGAAAATGTACAGAAGAGCTGTATGTGTCATATATTCTGCAAATGTTTCTTGTTTTTTCTTTATCTTCACCCAAGGACACATGTTTTTCATTGCTTTCAGAGAGAGAGGAAGGCAGAGAGAGAAACATCTATGTGAGACAAATACCATTCGGTTGCCTACCATATATGTCTGGACCAGGGACTGGACCTGCAACCCGGGCATATGCCCTTGCTGGGAATCAAACCAGTGACCATTCAGTTATGGAATGATGCTCCAACAAACTGGACCATGTGGGCCAGGGCTATCTCTTGCCTTTTTTTTTTCTAGTCTGCTAAGGAAATGAGACATGGTGTGACTCAATAGAAAAAGATAAAGAATTCCATCTGTAACATTTCCATCAAGGAAATGACAGTTTAATAGAGAAAAATGAGTCATATCCAAATGCAAATACAGTCAGTAATGAGAGGTGACAGAATAAATACAAAGTGGTATCAGCAGCAATGGTGGAAATTGTCTACTTTGCAAGTAGCTTGTTCCATTGTTGTGTTGTATAGATCAGATGAGCTATTTTTGCATATTGAGTTGGTGAGCAGTCTTTACCATTGAAGGAGTGTCTGTTATGAAGTGATTCTTACAGTGAAAGTGGTTGGATTAGAAGATGATTTGAAACCATGAAACCATCCAGGAGAATGTTTGTTATATCTGGGAATGAAGAGTTGAGAAACTGGGTTAGGATATAACCTTGGAGCTGTAACTGCAATGTTAGTCTGCAAAATGTGGTTCCCAGTCTTATAGCCCTGTGATACAAGAGAGAGTGAGAGGGAGGAATTGCTAACAGACAGTCCAACACAGCTATTTCGGACAGGGTGGTGAAAACAGCCCTTTGGGAGGAGGTGGGTCCTATAATTCCCCCAGATTCTGTTCACATCTTTCTGTTCCCCTAGCGTATGAGTGTAGTTATTCTTTATTATCATTTTCGAAACAGCCACTTTGAACGTTTCTCTTTCTCCAGTCTTGCACTCCTAAAATTCATTCCCCATTCTGCATGAAGAGTGATCTTTCTAAAATATAAATTATCTAATTATCACTATTCCAGGTGTCTTCAGGACAAACTCCTAAGCCATTGCACGGCACTGAGGTATTGAGGTATTGCATGTCCCAGCCCTGTCTGCCTTTTCCACCACCCCTCCCCCCATAGCCCCTTCTGATTCCTCCAGCCCCACTGGACAATTCCCCAACAACCACTCACTCTCGTACCTTGTACCTCATATAAGTGACTCCTTCTGTGTCTATTGTTCTCCCTTCTCTACTTCCTGACTCTGCCAAACTCTTGTCTTTTCTGTCCTGCTAAACCATTCAACTTCCTCTTCTTCCTTGCAGCCAGTGGTGGCCATGGCATACTCTTCTGAGCAATATGTTTTTGGTAGAAGTCACTGCAGAGGGCACCCATTCCCAAATAAACAGGCCAACTTTGTCCAGGGAGTCTTTTGTTTCTTCACTCTTGCCGATTTCTCCTTTCTGGAAAGTAGAAAGGGGACGTGGAAACACAGTAGCCACCTTGCAATTCTGAGGTAAGATTATGGAAGTGAAAGACGACATGTGAGGAGGATGAGGCAGAAAGTTGGAAAGAGCCTGGGTCCTTGATGACACTGAGGAGTTGCCATGCCAACCTGGGACTTGCCTCTCCTGGGTTTCTGATTGAGCTTGAGAGGTAAATTGTATCTGGGGAAGTTACTGATCAATTTTCTTTGATTTCTATAGAGCATATTTCTTTTTTTTAAAGATTTAATCTTTATTGTATTTTTTCCATTACCTTTTAGTCCTTTTATACTCCCCTTCCCCCAGCAATCACCACACCGTCGTCCACGTCCATGAGTCCTTTTTCCTTTTTGCTTAATCCCTCCACCCCCTATCCTCCCTCCTCCACTAGCTGTCATCTGCTCTCCATCTATGAGTCTGTCTCCGTTTTCTAGAACATATTTCTAACTGACACAGACCAAGGATATCCCTTCTAGGAGGAATATCCTTGCTTTTATCTGTTATCCTACATAAACCTGTACTTATTCCTGTACTTACTTGTTGCCTAGAATTTATCTTCATTTGTCTGTTTCTTACCCCGGAAATCTGAGCTCCTTATGGGTGGAAGTTACCCCATTTCTCTTTGTCTCCCCAGCATCAAACACAGTACCTGCTTCATAGTGGCACTTAACGACTACTCAACACACATAAGGCCTTCCAGAAGTTCTGATTGAGCACAGGGAGACCATACTGCGCGTGGAAGTAGTGCAAGGAGCCACGCAGTGGAGGGAGGAGTAGAGGGAGAGGTTGGACTATAGATAAAGTGAGGTGCGGGAGGAGGTAAGAGTGAATGGGATCAAGAGCCGGTGGAAGTGTTAGTCTGGGCAAAGAAGCACGACACTTCTCAGATAAAAAAGTAAAGGAAGTTCAGAGATATTTTAAGAAGAGACTGGGATAGCTGAGGGAATTAAAGCGCATTAAATTGTTATAATCTTCCCAGTGAAAGTAAAGTTATCTATAGAAACTGAGGTGGCACATTTGGAAATGAGGCTAAGGGAAACAGGGGGAGGGGCTGTTATGAAAAGTACCACTCCGGGGAGATAGCTGACAGCTGAATGAAAAGTATTCTCAATGGAAATAAGGGCTTTGCTGGAATTGGTAGCATGTGTTTGATTTTACCTTGAAAAGGGCTGAGGGTCATTATATTAACCTATTCCTACTTTGCAGCCTGCCAATATATTCTGAAGTAAGTCATGGGACAGAGGAGGTTGCAGAGCTGTGGAAGGGCTGCAGGTGGATGGCAAATGGGGTCCTAGAGTGGATGTGAGTGCATTGTCGAAGTGGCTACCTATGGGACACGGGTGGATGAACCCTGGGAGGAGCTGATGGACTGGGAAGCTAATAGAGGTAAGGAAATGGAGATGACAAGAGGCTAGAGAGGTGAAGTAAAGGATCAGGAAAGGAGACAGTAGGTTTATAGACATGGTGTGATGCTTTGAAGCTGTTAGGAGGGATGATGTGTTTATGGAATTCTTGTGTCCCTGAAGGTTCCTGTGGTAGAGCAGAGACGGAGGCCACTAGCTTTCTAAAGACACTTAGAAGCTAAGAAATTTTCAACAGGGGTGTTGGAAACCTTGAGGATGAGGACAGAGGACATCACAGAGAACAGTAGGCTGTGAGGAAGTCCAGAGGAAATGTGTAGGCTAATAGCCTCGAAATCATCTGTTGAGGGAAAGAAACCAAAGACTGAGCCAACATGGAGAAAGAATGGGAAACTGGAGAGCCCATCGTCTATGTCTGGGCATGAGGAGAAGTCCTTTCATCAAACGGGAATGGGAGGAAAGTAGAGTCATAAGAACAGCATTTCAATGGTGAGAACTTTGGGCCAGAGAGGAACATGGACTCTGCAGTCAGACTGATCTGCTTTGAATCCTGACTCATCTAAATAATACTATCCGGGAATTCAGCTTCCTGAGCCTTAATTTTCTCATTTGAAAAATAGGGATACTGGTTTTCGACTTATCGCTTAAGTCAAAAAATTGTATTGAGCATTCTATGAGAAAATATATGAAAGTGCCTAGTGTATAGTAGAAGTTCAGTAATGATACTACATGTATCATTGTTTTTCCATAGGGGAATTTTATAACAAAACGATGGTGCTGAAGAGCTGAGGGCAGGAATCATGGAGTGATAGGAGGTCACTGGAGTCCGACCCATCTGGATACAGTTGTAGCACAGGCAGAGGGATCAGGGAAGGGATGTGTGGTCTCTGTGGCAGTTGTCAGTGGCAAGGGCTGGGAGGAAGGATAGGGAGACATTATCAAGAGAAGGGCCAGTGTGTCCTGGAAACTCTTGGAGACACTGGGGAGGGAGGCACAGGGTGGGCGCCAGGCCGGCATGCACAGAAGCCACCGTGGAGACACCTGCCAATACAACACGGAGGAAGGAGCAGGGGCCTGGGGCTGACTCGGGCTGCTCCTCCCACCTGGACCAGCTGAGGGCCTGTGTGACCTTGATGACGCCATAAGAAGAGGCATGTGAAAACGAGGGCAGCAGGAGGCCGCTGTGGGTCTGTGCCCGACATGAGTGCTTGCACACCGCGAGAGCATCTCACGCTAAGGTGCTAATGAGTTTGGTGACACCAACTATGGCTTTTTAAAAATAGACTTAGTTGTTAATAAGCTTTATTTTTAGAATAGTTTTAGGTTCACAACAAAACTGAGAGGAAAACACAGAGATGTTCCATTAACTTGCTGCCCTCACTCATGTACAACCTCCTCCATTATCAACATCCCTCACCAGAATGGTACATTTATCACAATCAACGAACCTCTGTTGGCCCATCTTTACCACTCTAAGTCCACGGTTTATGTGAGAATTCACTCTTGGTGTACATTCCATGGATTGGGCATATGTATAACGACATGTATCCATTTATTGGATATATATTGGAACGTTATAGTAGATAGTGACCTTGGTTTTTAGAATTTGCAGAGGACCATCGTAATTACAGCCACCCCATGAGGCAGGTATTATTATTCCCATTTTGTAGCCCAGACATGGAGGCTTGGAGAGTGTAAGGTGGTCGTAGGAGGCCACACAAAATGTGAGGGTGTTCCCAGGTCTTCTGTGCTCTTCCTGCAATGGGGTCTCTG